>JAUZNK010092903.1:0-12374 GCA_035046665.1 Euphysa ruthae | reverse complement strand
TATTATATATATATATATATATATATATTATTTATTTATTTAATATTAAAATGCCATAAACATAAACGTCTAATAAATGAAAATAAAGAAGAAGGAAATTTTGATTTTTTGGTGGTCATTTTTTTCCAATGTTTTAAATCTGTCTGAACTTCCAAAACATTTCTAAACCTACAGAACTGCCAAACTTTTCCGAAACAAAATTTTACGGAGAATTCAATAAAATAGGTCTCCAGTCTGTTAGAAGTCATTTACTGGTCGAAAATCTCCTTTATAGTAAGCACGCGAATCACGAAATATATCAAGGCTTGGATATTTTTATTACATCGAAATTACAGAATATTCCGGGAATGGCGCCAATGGTTTAAATCTGTTGCAATTTTTAAAAAATTTAGTTCACTAGTAAAGTACAGTGTATATGTATTCATATCTGTCGTTCAGTTACAGTACTACTGTTTTGGTGCTTATGCACTTTTACAAGGTTATTTGTCATCAAAGTACTGTAAAATATTTACCTTCTTTGGAAAACTCTTGCTGTCTACAAACTGAATTTTCCTTCTTGTATGTTAATGTTGTATATTTAGTTAAATTAGCATGAGAGTTGGAACTTTCTGACCGTCGAACATAAACTGTTTGCATATGGTTTATTCTGAATGATTGAAAAGTAGATAGCTTTGAAATAATTGAATTAAATAAAATACATCAGGAAGTACCAAATTTTTTTTTATTTAAATGTTTTATTATTAATTGGAAACTTTTTAAAGACTATAGCAGCATTTTTAAGATTTCAAAATTTTTTAAACCATGCCTCTAATTTTTTCAGACATAAAATGATAACATACTTTACTATATACCCTTTAATGGTTAATAGGTTAATGATACAGAAGGTGAACTTTCATCAGGTTAGAAATATAACTTTGTTGTATTTTTTTATTGTTAATAATTATTGTCAGTTTGAAATATTTTTTATAAGCATAAAAATTGTTGCTGCGGCTCATTGACCTTAAAAAGAAATATTATGTTCTTAATTTAGTCTTTTAAAATGGAAAAAAAAAATAAAAAATGGATATAAATAAATTTTTATGAATTTTTTAAATTTTCTGTTTAAAGTTACTCACTTCTCACTCCTAAACTTGGCTCATGTGAAGAAAAAATCACCATTTTCACTTTTTCAAATATTAGTGATTTTTGACTTTAAACCCTCGTTAAAATTTTATCGGAATACGTTTGTTAATTTTTTTTCAAATGAATGAATTTAAATGACTCTAGAGGGCGTTTATTGTTCCATATGGCCAGTTGCTGAAAGTTCTTGTTCTTCAGTCCCAAACTCTGAACTTTGTCGAAAAATGATTTTTTTGATATTTTTCGAGAATTTGTTTTTCAAAAACCTCTTGATTCTTACTATGAATAAATATAGAGATGCTATGTGTCGTTGTGTTTACAAAAATACTGAAAAAATAGATTAATTTTTAATCTCTTCCACCTGTTTTTATGTTTCATAGTTCTGCTGGCTTAATGCATTGTTTATTGTTTTGGCCTACTGATCATAAAATGGCAACTAAGGCTTCATATGAAAGTATTCTTATGATTTATCTTTTTTTCTAAAGATTATTGTAAATGGAATTTGACTAAACTAAGAAGCTTTCTTTACTGGAATGTCTCTTGATGGAAAGCATTTTTTACAAGTTTGTTTGATTGAGGAAGTCTAGTGTAACCTTTGCTTCTTTTTACAATCAAACCATATACATCTTAATCTAAAGCTTTTGACTTCACACAACTTGAAAAAAAAAAATTATTTTTAGTTGATTTGAAGCAAGCGATATTGATGACTGTAAAGAAAAAGGATGAAGTTGAAGAAAAAAACAGGTCAGTCCGTAAATTTGTAAATCTAAAATGTCACAGTTAAAAAGTTCTTTTTTATGTTTTTGTTAGATTAGTAATTTTTTATAGTTGGACCCAAAAGGATCCTATGCATACTGCTGTCTGTTACAAATTTTTCTTGATATATGTTCATTCGTTTTTCTCAGGATTGGAATAGTATGCGTATTTTAAGCAAAAAAAAAAAAAAAATAGTAAAGTTGTCTTATTATTATACTATAGATATGAATTTTTAACAACAGCGTTCAATATGACGTTACATGCAATTTTAATAGATCATAATATTTTAATAATTTTATAACTACATTTATCTATTCTATTGCCGCTGTTATATTTTTCAGGGTATTACAATTAGCTCTTGAGGAAGAGCGCCTTTGTACTGATCAGTTGAAAAATGAGTTGGAATCTCTAGAAAAAGCAGTAAAAAACAAAGAAGACGTGTCTAGGAAGAAGATGTTGGATGTTGAACGAGAAAACGAAGTACTGAAAAATCAACTTAAGAAATATGTAGCTGCCGTGCAAATGTTACGGAAGGATAAAGTGCTGACAGAGGAAGCAAATGATGGTATTTAATACATAATTCTTCAAGAAGGAAAATATTTATTTCCGAAACAAATGAATATGCTTTAAAAATCCCAGTAAGTCAAAATTGCAGAATCAAATGATGTAAAACTAAAAATACTTTGAACAACATATATTTTCAGCCGTCGGAAATTAAAAAAAATGTTAAAGTTTTTTACAAGGATTTTTACAGTTAAGGTTTTTTACAGTAAAATTTTCTTTAATTCTCTTGTTTTCGTTAATTTGATTTGAATAAATGCAAGTCTAGTTGTTCTATATCTATAGAGAGGAAAATTGTTCACAATCTTCTTAAAACGTTCAATGCAGCAATTATTTGCTGCATCTAATTTTGATGATTACACTTTCATAAACAAATTGGCATTCTGAGTTATTTTCATTATGCTAATAAATGCTAGCTAGACCTGGTAAGAAGAATGAGTCTTTAGTCTTTAAATAACCTGAAAACTTTGATATTTTCATGAAAATCACGCAGAACTGTCTATTAGATCTCTTAACCTGCTATCTTTCATAGAAAATCAAACTAAATAAATTTCTTTAAGTCTTAATGAATATAGAGCAAAATTCATTTCTAAACTAGGTAAATTTGGAAAGTTCTGCATATAAAACAAGTTAAAGACTAGTGCTTTAACCACTAAGTTTCAATCACAGGTAAAATAATTAATTTATATCACTTATTTTGCAATTTAAGGGGTATTCTACTCTACTGCTATGGATGAAATCCATCTTTACCAACACTGTAATAATGGGGATAGTGAGCAAATTAATATACATATATTTATTTATGTAGAATATAGGGTGAATATATTTCATTTGAATATGTTTTTTTAGCCATCGGTAAATTGCGAGAGACAAACAATGAAGTTGTAATTCCCCCGAAACCTAAACGCACTATTAGTGAAAATAACAGCATATTTGAAGATAAACTTGCACAGGTGAGAAGATTCATTTCTACTATGAGATTTTAGAGTTTGTTACATGACCTGTTTTTCAGTTTGAGACTCTAATTTGTGACCAAATTTAGGGTCCAGTTTGGGAAAGAATAATTGTGAGAACTTGCTTAATCTGAAATGCTTTTTTTTCTGAAGAGATGATATACAACAGAAGTGTCATAAAAACCAATGGGCCCTCTCAACCATTTTTTTGGTTCTTTAACAATTGATAAAGTTTTTTTTTTTTATCTTAATGTATGCCTAAATAATAGTAGTCTGCTAAAGATATTTTGTCTTAGTAATAATGAACTTAAAATGAGGTAAGAAAACATATGTTTGAGTTAAGAGAGACCTTTACTAAATAGAAGGAATATCCTGACTTTAATTCTTTCTTAAATTGGATTAAAATTCAATGATTGATTTTTTTTATCTTTTACAGGAGTTCTTTTCACCCACGTCTGTCCGTTCTGCCGTCTCTTTCTCCGTAGCTATATCTTTAGTAACTGTTCATTGGCATTCTCTAAAAATTTTCATTAGCAGTTAGGTTGTAGGAATACCAACCTGACAACTACATTTTTTTGATAAATTTGATAGTGACTAAAATGTTTTCTCTGAAAAATCGATAGAAATCCTAAAAACGCTGATTCGAGTCGCATCTGCATCTTGGTTCAAGTTTTCCTCAACTAATGTATAGTGTGATTTTATTTTGTCTAATTTATAGTTTGATTTGGTGATGTTTAATGAAAGGTTTGATTTAGACTCACCTAACACATGGATCAGACTAAAGTTACAAGGACTTCATCCCTTAGCTGCAGTTCCTATTTTAAATTTTTAATTATTTGAAAAGAAAATAAAACTTCTCTCAACAGTTTAGGCAATACTCTTTTTGATAATGATGAATTCAGTGTGTTTGGCCCAAATCCAGAGTTTTAACCAAAGTGACTTCTAGACTACTCGGGAATGTGGCCTAGACTTTTGAAATTAAATGACATATGTCAATAATCAAATTCAAAAATAAATTTAACAATGCTTTGTTTAAAAATATGATTTCAATTTTACACTCTTTAGAAACACGGTTTTGGTAATTCCTACTTTAATTCATCTTCTAGATGGCAGAGATGCATGGTGAACTTTTGGAATTGCAGGAGTACTTACAGCGTCAACTTGTCATTAAAGACACTCAGATTACTAGAATGAAACAAGATCTTATATCACTGCGAGGGCCACTTCCACAGGAGCTAGATCAGAGCAAAATCTCCAGTGATAGCCTGCCTTCATCTTGCAGTAGATTGATTAGTATATGGGTACCTTCTGTGTTTTTGAAGGGCAAGGGGGCAGACGCGCATCACTTATATCAAGTAATACTTTTAGTTTAATGTATTTTCTGGCTCTTAGTGCCAAAATGATTTCTAGATTTTTTCCAAATTTTGTTTGTTAATATGTAGAACTTTTGTTATCTAATATTTTTCATCCATTTGAGTCTAGAATTTGTATAGTTTTTGCATGGATGAAAACACATATCTGCACATAGATTTGTTGGACATCAGGCACTGACGAAATGAGATATCAAAAAACTGTATTTTCTAATAATGTTTTCAAATATGATTTTTATGCATTAATTCTAAAGATAGCAAAACATAAAAAAAAAAAAAATATCTTGGAATTTTATATTTATTAATATATATATATATTTTTTTTTTTATTTATTTATTCATTTTTTTTTTTGAGCACTCAACTGCAAATGAATAGTCAAAGTCCCAATGGGCACAACCTCATTTACAAATTAAAATTTAGTTGGACATAAACAAAACTCTACCAGACCTAAATTTTACCTGGAAATTTTTTTCATGTGCAAATGTTCTAATGGTGTCATTCATCTGTCAATAATTTCAAATTTGTGGCTGGATATAAGTTCATATATAGCAGGAGTGATGAAAGAATTTGCTGAGTGTGCTATTATTATGGTTGTGCTCAAACTATAAGTTCACCTTTCCTTTTTTATTTTGCAAAACATGGATCAAATTAATAAAAATTAAACTATTTGAAACATAATAAATACCTTATCTTAGTTTTTAAATAGTCTTAATCAACACTGGTCTATTATTATTTATTTTTTATTTATTTATTTGTTTTTTTTTTTTTTTCAAAAAAAAGCCTTTTTTATTATAGCAAATCTTTTTTATAAAATAGTATGACCTTTTCTTTAAAAAAGCAAATGAGTAATTTATAGATGGATGTGTAATGCTGACCAATACCATGTGCGTTGTTGTCCTAAAGCTTATATAAATCAAATCTTTTACACAACTACATACTTTTTCATCACAGAAAGGAGAGGTGAACGAATTTTCCAAGCTCAAAAAGTTATTTTTCTTAAAGTATGCTTATGTAAAATGTTTGTTTAAAATTTATTTTTAAAATCTTGAGTAATTAAATTGTGATAAAACCAAATTTATATTTTATCATAAAATGGAGCTTCAGAAAATTTACCTTTTCAATTCCTGCATTTTTCTATTGATGGATTGGAAATATAAAACACCAATTCGATAAAATTGCTAGGCGTTATAACTGATCAGAAGTTCAGTTGAAGCAACATAACCAGTGTTAGAAACAAAACTACCTGGGATGATAGGGATTTTTTATAAATGTAGGTCTTTTTTAAATCTTACTTCATGAAAATTAATGTACTTTAGTTTTTTTTTTTATTGTTATTTATCCTATTCAAATATATATTGGGGAAGTACTTATAAGTCCAACTTATTAAATCTTCTAAGACTTCAAAAAAAAAAACATGTTGAGTTTTAAATCTTAAAAGAAAGTATGAAAGTTCTAAGTAAGTTATTGATTTGAAAGAAATTTGAAGGGATTTGATGAAATGAAAAGTGAAAAGTAAATCTGAGGGAAATTTTTTTTTCAACACTTGCATGGCTCTACCCAAATTTTCCTACTGCAATATTTTTTAAACTCATGGAGGTGACATAAAACAGGGTGAATTAATTTTTGCTTAGTCTTTACAACGAAACAAAAATCTTAAATTTTATACAAATAAAATATAGAATCAAATTCGAAAAAATTAAAAGTTTTATTAAAAGTATTTGATGGAAAGCACATTTTCAAAACCTTCAACCATTTTAGATTCCAAACAAATAATACACCCTTTATTGTACTATATTTGATAAATTTGAGGGAGATATATTAAATTTACTAAAATCAGTAGAATTAAAAAAAAAGCCTAATTCAGAGAAAAAAGATGGTGTTTCAGACATATAATCTAAAATATTCTAGTATCTGCTGACAATTGTCCATGAACTATCACCTACTCAACACAAAACTTCTTTTTGAAAACATAAGTAAAACATATAAAAAAGCTCATAATAAGCTTGTCCATTCAACCAATCATGATGCAAAAAAAATTTTGGACATTCGCATCGAAAGGTTTGTTAGAAAACGTGGAAAATACGTGGATAATTTTGAAAACTAGGGCATGTTAGCAAAAAAACATCTTGATAAAATAATTGCAACTGACTCTATTATTTTAAAATCTCTGACAAAAATTATAACAAAAAACGATATGAGCCTTTATCACGACGATGATCTCATTTTTTTACAAAATAAAAACAGGCGTCATCAGACAAGATTAAGAAACAAATGATTTAAGTTATAAAAAAATTTAATTTCAAATTTAAATTGAAGAAAATTTGTTGAAAATAGTGAACTCTTTATGTGTCACGTTTAATTTAACAGAAATTTTTTACTGACCATATAAAAGTAAACAACAATTTGTTACATATTAAAACAGATTTTAACCACCCATCTGAAATTTTAAAACAATACCTGTTTCTATAAACAAAAACCAAAACTGATCCACCATAGGGTAAGTATTTAATTAATCAAAATACAAGTATGAGGAGGCCTTCAAACAAACGGATATAAATTTTGGGCTAAAATTCATTCCTAAAAACGATAAACCAAAATTAAAAAGAAAACAGAAAATTATGTGGTTTAGCCGTCCATTTAATAAGAAAGTTTCAGCCAATATTGGAAATAAATTTTGAAATTTTTATCGATAAACATTTCCCACGTTTAAATAAATTACATAGAGATTTTTAATTGCAACACAAGCTACAGTGGTACAAAAAGCATATGTGGAATTTTACAAACTACCTTCTAAAATTTAAAAAAATACCATTAAATCGCAATGTACTATGAGTAGAAGTTTTAGTGCTACCAACATAATTTATAAAAGCATTGCTTCGATTCCCAATAAAACAGACAAAATTGATATTGGATTAAGAGAAGGGGAATTTAATACAAGATATACTGACCACAAAGCATTTTAAAAGCAATACCACCATATTAAAATAATATTTCTAAAATATACTTTTTCTACAAGAAAAAATCACAAATCTCTTATAAAGACCATGTAGAACGATTGAACAAAAAATCGGAATTAATATCCAAATCCAGTCATGAAAATAAATTTTTTGCTTGCTAATTAATTATAAAACAATTGATAAAAATTTTGGTTAAAAATAATTTTAAAATTTCTTACTTTATACTTTTTTCATGTTAATATTCTATTTGATAATGAAAAATTTGTACTTGCAAAATTCTTTGTAGTTTGCCAAAAAACTTCACAGTGTCTTGCATCACCAATTACTTGAAGAATTGCTTAACATTGATAAAGTGTTTAATAAATATAAAGTTACAAAATGATGTTTCATACTGATGCAATTAATTAATGATGCAAAAGAAATTTTTATCAATTTAATAAGTATATCAATATTATTATTATAAATATATTATTAATATATATTATGGTTTGATTTTTTTAGCGATCATTGAACAATCGTTTTGTAGCATTGCTTAATTTAATAAATTGATGCTATATGATAAATATATAATTATTTCTTTTTTTTAGATATATATAAAGCTTGGTGATGAGGAATGGAATGTATATAGACGTTATTCACAGTTTAATAAGCTTCATGCTAAGGTATATGTTTCACCTTATGTAGTGAGTACCTTTGCAAAAGGCCCATGTACAATTTTCATTATTAATTGCATTACCCTCAGGGAGAGTTGTTAATGTTAATATTAAGTTGGCATCTGTGAAGATGTCCAAATTTTGAATTGTTTTTCTTGTATGTGGAAGTTATTTGTTAATCTGTATAGTAATATAATAGCTGGTTGGCTGTTGATTTGTTAACTAAATTTAATATTAGACTTAATGCAATTGTATAAAATGGGTACTGCCTCCATTCAGACACCATGTTATTGTAAATACTGACTCCATTCAGACACCATTTTATTGTAAATACTGCCTGATAATATATCTCAATGACGATAATATAAATTGAGGAGTATACTTAATTTTAAAAGAAAAAATAAAGCACGCAACATTTGAATTTTACTAAAATTTGAGGGGAAGTGTGTCGGTGCAATAGTAGTAGTGTGATTTGCTTATTATAGAATTATCGACTTGTGTTCATAAGAAATTCGATGAAGCATTCGTAATAAATTAATATTAAAGTCAAATAAGGATAAACAAGGCTGTTTAAAAAAACATCCAGTAATTAAGCTAGATTACTTCATCAGATTCTCAGGGAAGTGGTCTATAAATTAATAGATCATGAATCAGGTTATCGTTAAACTTATTATTATTTTACTCAGTCCTTCTAAAGTAGGATTTTTAAAATTTAGTTTAATTTTTTTTTTAAGTTTTTTCTGATTGTCAATATTTTTATCCATTGATGAACTCATCAAACAAATTTCAAAAGTATGGCTCTATTTTTTTGTAAAATAGCTCAAAATATTGATCTGACTCTAAAGCCATCAAAATTATTTATTAGCCTAATAATAGCAATACTATTTCTCAAAGCACTGTGATCTCATCAAGCTAACTTGCTCTCTAAGTTTATTATATCTTGAAAACGAAAAGATTCCTTTACAAAATACGAAGCTTAAAACTCGGTTTCAAAAATAATTTTCGTAAACAACCATTATGGATCCGTTTTAAATTGCTATTTCAAATTTTTTTTAGGTTTCCAAATCAAATCCAGAATTAGAAAAGCTTTATTTCCCTAAAAAGAAAGTGTTTGGAAAAAAGGTTTGAAATATTTTTTGAAAAGTCTTCTATACCTTTGTCTAGATGAACTAACAGTGAATAGTTCTACTGTATCATTCATTTGAAACTGTTTAATGAGAGTGAAAAGTCCAATAAAACAAAGGTTTAAATTTCCAGACCTTCAAATCAATCTCATTATATGCAAATTCGGTTGTTGTTAGTGATATTTGTTATAGATTTAAGATGTTTTAAGTGAATAATTATTTAATGAGTTGTAAGGGCATTTGTTGTAACTACAAGTTTAATCGCTATACTTTAAATCAGTAAAGACTCCATAGTTGGTACAATTAATGGTTGGAAAATTGATGGTAGTAATTTTAATAATATTGTACTAATTGTTGCGTTTGTTTGTTCACTTTTATATTTTAATGCAATTTTGATGTGTATTCCTCTCTGTTTAATAACATTGGCGACCACTACAAATTATTTTTGTAAATATTCCAGGTATAAAAATTATCCAAGGACAGATTTGTTGGTTCAACATGATATCAACATGATATTTACCAAAACTTAGTTCTTTAGAAAATGTCTTTTCTTCTTATTTCTATTTAACCGAAGTAAACAATGAATAGTCTTTTTGAACTTTGACAATGAGCTGTTTAGAATTTGTTTAATACCATTATTCAAGTTTTTAGTTTCTTCTGAATTTTTTTTTAATCACAGTCTAGCTGAGAGTTTGCTATGAATTCCTTTCCATTCTTTCGTTTGTTTTTCTGTCCGTCTGGCCATCCATTCAAAATAACTTTTCACAGTAAAATTTTACCAGCCTCAATTTTGTTTGAAATTATTTTGTTTTTGAAAAACTCAGGGTAAACCTGGAAATAAACTTTGAAAAATTTAGTCACCTGGAAAAAGTATATGCTGTTCATTAGTGGCACAAGGAAAAATTTCGTTTCAGCTATTTTAATTTTCTTAGTGAGTTTAAATGACCAATACTTATCAAAACTTGATATTTTTTAGATGGGTAACTGGAAAAAATACTTGTTTGGTTTGATAGATTTTTATAATTTCAGTGAAATAAATGTCTGCTCAGCTTAAAATCAAGTTTTTGATTTTACCTACGATTAGTATCTTAAGTCATGCAGTTTTGTTTGAAGTGCAGACCATGCTTTACTAATGTTGTTATCAATTTCTTACATCAGACATTCTTTTCTAAGGGTTGTTTAATTTATCACATTTTTAAGAATTGAAATGTAGAAATATTTGAATCAATTGAAGCGAGAAATTAACTCTATAATAAAGATTTCAGACTTTCAAGTATGTGCTGCTGGAAAAAAGTTACAAATTTGACTATTATAAGAAGCAAATTCCCAATAGTACAGTCTAATCAAAAGGAGATTTGCATCAAAATCCAGCACAATTGTGGTGGCAGTCAATGAGTCAAGGGTAAAAGTAGCTTGTAGTTCTTTTAACTCATGTTTAGATGTTATTGGAGTATTTAGAATTTTAACATTTCATAAACTTTGGCATTTCTCATTATTCACGAGATATTATATATGAGCATTAAAAAAAATTCTGAACTTTAACTCAAACCTGATAGTTACCAAAATTACAAAACTGTAGATTTTGATAAAAAAGATTCTATGTTTCAAACATAAATATCGGATTTGGGACAAAAATACTAATCACTAATTTCAGAAAAATGTTGGCAAATAATGTCACTTCAGTAGGAAAATGAACGTAATTTTTACACAACTAAGTAATTTTTGATTGTAACGGTAAAGCGTTTATCTAAAGAGATAGAAATTAATGAAGTTATAACTATTCTTTTTTTTTTTTTGAGTTTCCTCCATAATTTACATATCCTGAAATTTTCTATGGCATACTGATCACTTTGAAAATGCTATCAGATCCATTCCCCTAGTACCCAAAACAGTCATTGTAGGCATAGAAAGAAAAAACTTTAGAATTTTATCGAAATTCTTTTATTAACTTTTTTTATTAAGTTTTGTAGTTGCCACAAGGGAAATCTTTTTTTCCATATAACCACCTGTTAAAACTTTTGGCTTGCTAAACGTGGACATTAAATTTTTTCAAATTTTAATCGTAAGATAAATTTTTGCGATAGTTTTCAAAAATAAATTTTCTATTTTCCTGAAATTTTTTTTTTTGGTGTTTGAAATCAACATTCATAATAAATTATGCATTTTCAAAAATTTTAGCTTAGTCTTTAGTAAGCAAAGCATTGTTATTTTTGTCCTCAGGACGCAAAGCATGCTTATATATTATTCAAGAAATTATTCACTTTTTGGTCAAAAATATTTATAGCGAGCAACCCTGTTTCGTAATACATATTATTTTTAAATGCTAAGCTATGATAAAAACAGGCTATCTCTATTTAGACTTTAATTGTCGTTTGAAAAAATTTTGTAGCATCTTTTTTCTTGTTTATATAAGCATAACATCATTTTGTTTAAGATTTCTAGATTTTTTATATAATTGATGGCCCCAGAACACATTATAGTCCAGTAGAATTTCACCAAAATTAGGGTCAACCCGGAAAAAAATAGTATATAGACATATTATATATCGTTGGAAAGCTTAGACTTTCAGGATTCAGGAAATCAACAGGGTCAAATTTGCTAGGCTGGGCAAAATATTTTACAGACCGGAATAGACACGCCCTAAAAATAACTAAAATTCCAATAACTCGTTCAAAAATAAATATATTTGTTTGAAATTTTGTCATATGTAAGATATTGATATAAGCTACTATTTCCATGGAAAAAGTTTTTTTTCAAGTGTCAGGTGTGTATTTTACAGACCACAACAGATTTTTCGAATTCAGGTCTGTAATTTACAAATAATGGATCAAAAATATTCAAAAATCAAAGATAAGTTATATTTTAAGGTTTGTTAAATCC
>JAUZNK010092902.1:0-28759 GCA_035046665.1 Euphysa ruthae | reverse complement strand
GATGGAAGTATTAATACAATAAGTTAAAATGGTACAATGTAAGTTTGCTATGGACTATAGACTAACAGGAATTTTATCGCTTCCTTTTTTTTAGTTGAATGATGACCTTGTAAACTTTCATGGCTAAATTCAAATTTCTTTTTATGCTGAAGATTTTTATGGATTGCACTAATAATTGGATGTAAACCAAATCTGATATCGAATGATGCAAAGGCTTTTTTGAAACAGGATCATACGTACAAGTTAATCAAGGTCTCAAATATATAGAGAAATAGTAATAATAACAAAATATACATTAAAAATATATGTGATACTTCTCTCATTCGAAATCAGATTACTTGATAAAAATGGTTTACATGCTTTCCAGAAAGACTTTTGATCCTCCTTGATGACAAAGAAATCTTTCTTCTTTTTACAAATGAGATTTAGAACAAAATTTTGTTGTCTTTAAAAACCTGGATGCCAGCCAATTTTCCTGATTTATTAGCAATGTTTTTTTAAACAAGCTCTCTTCATCATCTCTTTACGAATCCCTTTATGAACAAACAGTTTGTTTTTACCTCTTATAATCATAATTTTCAGATGTGCATGAATATTTAAAACATTCTTTAATATTAAAAAAGAAATTAGATAAATTAAATAATGAATTTTGGCTACATTATTGAGAGATCATTTAATAGCTCAATAACTTTTTTATTTTTGACTCCTGAGAAAAGAAAATTTTAAAGTTGACATACTGTTGTTTAATAGATATATTATCCTATTATCCATACAATTTTCAGACTTAGTAATTAAATCATGAATTATAGTCAACTTTTTGGAAATGTTACAGTACCATCTAATGTCATTTCGTTTTATAGGTTTTAACTCTGACAAAATGATGCTAGCACAATCACGATGAAAAATATTAAGGTAGTTACTACAAGATATCGATCTGTCATCTGACTTTTAATCACAATAGAACAAAACACACCACTGGTGGAGATGCCATTTATCAAATAGGTAAAATAGTTGAGTGTAATGTATGATAATTACTAAAACGGGAATAACGAGTCACAACACTTTTAAGTAATAAAATAAATATAAATGCTTTTTTGCAAGGTGTAATGGTAGAAAAATCACGAATAAATCCACTTGCAAATGATATTTAACCACAAGACAAATATCGTTTAAAGTCCAAAACTTTTTCAAAATTTAATTCTTTCAAAATTCTTTTAATGGTAATTTAATAATAAATAATATTTTATAACGTTAATGTACAATTTATTGCAAAGTATGATTAAATTATTAAAAAAAAAAAACACTATGATTCAAATAAAATACATCTGATCATTAAAAAAAATTTGTGTTTTTTATGCTTATATGATGAAGTTGTTTATAAAAGAATTGTTTAAAAAAGAAAAATTGTGAATAAAACTATAAGAAAGTAAACAAACAAGGAAAAGATAACCCTCTTGTAACTTTGTAAATATATCCTGAACAATCCTTAAAAATAAATGACATATGATCTTAGTCTAACTTAACACGATCACAATTTATCATCAGTTGATGCCATTCTATTTGCAATAATAGGATTCCCTTGTTGGTTATTGTTATACTGAACGCAATTCCAATCTTTCGGATAATTTGGATTCCTTTGATGATTTGAACTCTTTATTGCCTGACCCATCACTTCCTTTGATTTAGTGAGTCCCTGGGCAACCTGTAAAATGGATTGTGAGATCTGCTGCAGAGATGTAGCAAATGTTTTGTTTCATATAGCTTTTGCAATATCTCTTTTCAATTGCGTATTCTCTATAGCTTCATTCATTATTATCTGATCTCGTTTAGATGCACTCAGTTGTCTCTCCATATGTTGTCATTTATTGTGAATTAATTTGGGAATAGGATTTTCATTATCATTTGTACGTTTTTTATTTCTATTGGATATCTCTTGTGCTTGTGTTAGTATTACTTTCTACCTCCTCAACTGATGAGGATACATCAGCCTCATAATTGTTATCAATAATACTTGAACTAAAAATTTAATCTTTTTTATCACCAAAAATATCTTTTTCACCGATAATTTTGAAATTAAGTTCTGACACACTTCTTTGATTTTCTCTTGGACTTTAGTGTAGCCTTTTTTGATAAGGGCTTTGTCTTCTTTGTTCTGTTCGGATAATACCTCTTTACATTCTTCAACAGGACCAAAACAACTTGGCATGTGTGAGTAAATTCTTGATAAAGCTTTTCTCTCAGCCTCATACTGCTTTTTTTTATCTGAATTAAAGTCTTCATTACGAAATCCATTTGAGATTTATAATTTGATAAACAATGTATCAAATTTGATATCTTATCATCTTTACCCCATCGGAATCAGACATCTTTACTTTCTTTCTCCTTGCTTTCATTCGCCGCCTGTATCGACGCCATCTTGATTTTTTGACAACATGTTCAGCCCAGGCTGAAAATCCTAGCTCGGTTCGCTTCAAGCGAGCTAGAACATCCAAACCGGAAGGAAATTCAGCCCAGATATCATGTTATTGTAATTAATCTTTTTTTTTTAAATGTTATACATTGATATTTATCTTCTGATTGATATAAACCCCATCATTAATGTCAAACGTGATTTTTTGCGAATGAATTTGCTATACGAGGTTCGAGTGAATCTAGATTAAAGTCAACGAAAACGATTCAAAATACTTTTTTATATGTTCCAATAGTCTTGGCGGCTATATGACAAAAAATCTATATCAAATGGCTGCTAAGTGAGAATAAATTGTGAAAAGTTATAAAAATTTCATGAGGAAAACTATAAAAATTTCATGAGGAAAACAACATTTTACTATGCATCTTAACGCAACAAATAAATTTTAATCCACTTTACATTATGCCTACCTACAATTTAACTCCCTAATCGATAAGAATTAAATTCCCAGATAAATTGCTGTTGTTAATTCACTGAGACCAAAAAGATAGAATTTTTTGACAAGTGGCGAAATTAGTCTAACAAATATCTACTATGGTTCTCTCTTAATGTAGTTATCTAGCTTCAGGTGCAAAATCAGAAAAAATTAAAGCAAATCATTTTTAATAACTTTAAAATATTATTTTCTCATCAAAAAAAATATTTCAAACCAGTACAGAAATCCAAGATTTTTCTATAAGTTCTTCTCGTTTTGTGCAAAATTTGAAATAAATCAAATATATTTTTCAATAAAATTTCAAAACATTTTTTTCATAAAAGTCTTTATTTTAGATAAAAAACAAAATTTAGACAGCTGGCTAAATTAGTCAAAATGACAGGTGGCCAAATGAGTAATAACTAAACATGTTTAAAATAAGCCCCATAGCCTAAAAACATTTTTGTTTTTTAAACAGGAAAATAACTTTCCTACATAATATTATTATATAGGCAAGTTATTAACATAAGGACGCTGGGATACGAACTCATGGGAATCCTAAAATAATAACTAAACAGATTTTGAGAAAATTTAAAAGAATTTTTGGAAAATTGAGCAAGTAGATATCTAAAAACAATCCTGTTGCACCAGCGGTTTAATCATTTTTAATATCAATTTGAAATTTTAGCACTTTTCAAAATAAATTTTACAAACTTCAAAATTTGAAATCTAGAAAAAATAACTCTTTATATGTTTCACCAAGGTCATTAAAGCTTCATTTAAATCATAAATTTAAAGTAAATAAACATATTTCTGTAGTTCAAAAAAATGGGGTTTTTGCGCTTAAAATAATTTTGTAAGCATTTAATACCGGAGCTAATAACCAACATGACGGCCAAAGGATGTAGTCTTAAACTGACATTTAAGTTTAGTGGTAAAGAAAAACATTGGTCTCAAGAATGGATCGAATTCACACCTATAAGAATCTTGAGGCAACGTCAATATTTGTTTTCCACGAAATAATAGGCTCACAACAAAACTCTCCCTTTAGTTATCTGAAATTAGGGGTTACATTCTTCTAATACACATTATCATTTGAGTTAGGAGAAAATTTCTACTCTCTAATTTTCCTACAAATTCAAGAATATAACCAAAAACTAAAAAAGGATATAAAGAAAAATGAGTTAAAAAACCAATTGCAATGTAACATTAGACATGAAGCATATGGACTTCTAAATTTAAATCTTACCGCAAGTCGCCTCGATGAAAAAAACTGTCCGTGTGTTTCAGCAAATGCTCTTGTACAAGCCTCGATAGTTTCAAAGCGAACAAGTGCTTGCCAAAATCTTTTATCAATCAGACATCTTTGAACAAAGCCATATGGATGAAAAATTTTAGATAGTTGATGGTCTGTAGTATCTTCTGGAAGGTTACCTATCCATAATGAATTAGTTGGTGTTCCACGCCCATATCCAATCTAAAAAAAAAAAAACAATAAAGCAAGATACAAACCAAATTCATTTCGTAAAATGTTGAGAATGATAAAAATTAATCAAAATTATTCTTCATCAGCACACTGAACATATTGCTATATGTTATCGTGTAACAGGACCTTGAGTAGTTTAATCTTTGTTTAATTAAGTCATTTTTATTTTTAAAATTCTCAAATTTGCTATCATTGCTAAAATTTTTGTCAAGTTTTTCAATTTTCTTGTATTTGAGTTCATTGCTTTTTCATGTAGAAAACTCTATTTTGGTGAAATCGAAAGTAAAATTCCAGCCTCTAGTCTGCAACTATAAATTAAATATTTCAGATTAAAAAAAAAACTGCTATTATTCTTCTAATAAATTTGTCAGCGCTCTTCCTTAGCTCATAAAAAAAAAAAAATTGTCAACAAAAAATGTGTTTTAAAGAAAAGCTAACAAACAAACTAGCAAAGAAATGGAAGGACAATAGGACAGATTTCATAAAACCCCTGCAGTTTAGGCAGGCGCCTTTTCACATTGGTATTTTTTTTTTTCAGTAAAGTACTTCAGGATATAAAATTTTTCAGTGATAATACAAGTAAAATTAAACAACATATATATCATATATAATTTCTCTCAAGAAAATTAAAATATGTTATGTTAGAGCTAAAATAAGAATTTGAAAATTATGATCTTGATTTTATTGTTGCTTCACTTATGCCACACAAATTTAAATCTTTAAATTTTTAAACAGGACATTTATATATATGTATATATAAAAAATTTTTTTAGCATAGCTTTGTCGTTTTCCTTAAAAATTGAAATGATATCCGTAAAGATGCCTAAATGAGACTAAATTCTGCAGGAATTTTTTGGGATTCTAGTGCACGATCTAGAAAAAAATAGCACTGAAAGTGGCTCACATAAGGGATTACTTACACTTTGGCAAAACAATGCAATATTAGTCAGTGACAATTAATAGTTAACAAATCTACGATAATAATTCTTTCCAAAAATATTAATATTCATGACGATGTTGCCATAGGCAGCAATTTGCATTGAAAAATGATAAACCAACTCCTAGATGGTTTCGGGCAATGAAAAAAAGTATATCCAGCAATAGTGAATAATAGAACATATAATCCAAAAAAGAAATTTTGTTGACAAAGTTTGCAACACAATAAAGAATTAAGAAAGATAACCAGTATTATATCTCCATTTTGCCTGATTCTTCCAGAAATTAATTCTTAGGCATTTTGCGTGATAAATTTTGTAAAAGGTTGTCATTAAAATTAATTTACGCATACTAAATTGTGATGATAAATTTGCGAAATATGACCATAAATTAGAGGACATAACATTAAAAGAGCCCAAAAAAAATAAAAATAAAATTCTTTATTTTCAAGCTTTAATGAGTTTAACTGGCTTTAAAGATCTATACTGAAATATCAATGTACTAGAAATATCCAGAAAGATTAGTTCACTGACTGAAATATTAGATGAAATTGTTTGATACCTAGACTGCAGTTAAAAAAAGAAAATTGATTGTGAGAGATTTTGAGTAAAATGAAAATCCAGATTCCAAACTTTCAATTTTGCACTACCACATACTTTTGCATAATGACATAACGAGAAAAATGCTTGATTTTCTAAGTTAAAGTTTAATGCAAAAGATTCATACCTTCAGAACGTTATGTCCAACATATTCTCGATCCATTTTACGTTTAGCTAACATTGCACCATTGATATCAATGTACTGTACAAAAGCATAAGTTGTAACACCAGTTTGCATCTTCTTAATATCTACATCCTAAAATCAAAAAAAGATAAAACTTTAAAATTATTATGAAAAAGAAGTTAGGGATCCCTAACTGTTCTCAAGAAGTAAGAAATGAATTTAAAAGTTATAGCCATACCAAAGATTTTGATTAAAAATTTAAGTCATAATTTGACTACAATACTTAGAGTGGATACCAAAGCTACAAAAACAATCTAAAATGGGTCTAAAATGATAAAACATGTAAAATAAGAATAAAATTTAAAAAGCAAATAGAAAAATTTGATAAGTAAAAACTTTAGTGACTAATGCGATATAAATTTGTCAAAACTGAAACATATTTCATGAGAACAACTGAAAGATTTAGTTTTTGAATATAAACCTAAAAAATTTTTCAAATCAAATCTAACAAAAAATACATAAATACATGATTTAATAAAAATTTTAAGTTTTAATTGCAAGTAATATCTTTAGCATTTACGATGTTTTTTATGGGTTTAGGAGCAAAATTTTAGGGCTAAAATTTTGGAGGTGGTAAAGTTTACAGATGGCCCTTTAATAGTCATATAATTTGATAGAAGTATGTTTGGCAACATTATTAAGGAGGAGGCTAAAAACTAACCTTTGTTTATCTGCTTATAGCAATTCAGGGTCAGTAGGTGATAAACCATTATTTAGATAAAGTTTTGACAGTCAACCCGATTAAATTTTTTATCAAAGGTTTTATTAAAACACTTGAGCTCTAAAAATCACCAAAACACAAACGCCAGGTAAAACTTTTAAATGTTAAAGGAAGGGTGCCATCACGATTTTTGAAAAAATATTATTTCGGATAGTGAAAAGAATTTAATTTTCTGATTCTAAAAATATATTGCAATAAAAAAAAAATATATATAGATAATAAATTATTACAGTATAGATATAAAAAAAATCAAATGTTTTAAATCCTGAAAATATGTGAACCCACTGAATCAATTCATTCACACAATGATTACAGAAACGTTTAGTTTTCTTATAATAAATTATTTTCTTATAATAAATTTTCTTTTTCTTTTTCATTGGTTTAGAATTTAGAAATTATTATAATATAAACAATGGGTATATGTGTAGCAGTAGGGTGTTGTAACATTAATTCTGGAAAACAAAACAACATCTGGTCTTTTCTGACTTCCTTGTGATGAAAGGTTGAAAAGTCAATGAATTTAAAACCTTAAGACGTCAAAATCTAATAACTGCTGAAATTAGGATACATAAATGTCATTTACATTTCACTGAAGATTGTTTTCAATGTGATTTAGAAATGAGTAATTTTCTGGGCTAATTTTTATAACTTACTTAAAAATATTTTACATTTGAATTTTTTCTGTGATCATGAAAGTCAGTTAGGAATAAAATTACTAGAAAACTTCAACATTCCAGATAAAATACAAATAAAGTTATTCTTCTACTTAAAGCTTCTATTAATTTTATTCCATATGCATAGATGCTTTAAAAAACATGTTTTTGTTTTAAATGTTTGAGCTTTCTTCTATTAAATATGTTTCAAATAATTATTGTCAATTAAAAAGCTCTTCAAATTTCTCTCCCAGTGAAATATTCCATAAATAAGCTGACTGACTAGTCTGTATGTTTATGTCTAATTTCTTCTTTTCTTTTTGCTCCTAGAAGCAGCTATGTTCATACGTACAAGTTCAAGAAGACAAAATAATTCCAAAGAAATTCAATGTAGCTACCATAGAAGTACATCACAAAAAGACACCCAAACAACTGAAATTACACAGAGGGTTCTAAACACTGATATTGGAGTCCAAAGAGATTTTAGTGAGGAATGTGAAAGTCATTTATCTGAAACAGAAGTTTGTAATCAGTTAGACTCAAGTTTTCTTTTGAGCCAAGCATTAGAGAAATAGGCTCAGCACTAATAGTAACACTTTCTTGTAAAAATGGGCACATAAATATATGATGACCGCAATCCCATGTCCTTATTTTCGTCTATTACTAGAATTTCATTGCAGCATAAACAATCAATTATCAGTTTCTCTTCCTTCTTCGTGACAGTTCTCACAAAATACCCACAATCGCATTTAGACTTGGAAGAGCTTTATAATTTCATTGTTACATTCATTATCATTGGACACTGCTAATGCCGCTCACTCAGGTTCAAAGAGATATAGATGTATATCCTCGAAAATTTCGTTTATGTCATCTAAATTTTCATAGCTTTAGAGCTACTGCTATTTGAAGAACTCATGCAAAACTCAGATTCTGATGTCATAATATTATCCTATTTATTAAATTAACAGAGAAAAAGAAGTATGTATGTTTAGTTGTAACCAAAAAATGTAAAAAATTACAGCTGTTTTTCAGTTGTGGCTGCTGTGTATATGACTCCTCCAGTGACGACACAAACTTTTGAGCACTATGAAACCCGGTTTTTGCAATATCACTAAAATTGCTATAACTTGGTGCGTTTTTAATTTGGTGAGTTAAAATTTTTTAAATAATTTTTTTTCACCATAATACCTTTACTTGTGGTTTAAATGCCAATATGTTTTTGACTGTCAGTGTTTAAAAGTTATCAGTGACTAATGGTAAATTTTAATTTGTCTTCTTAAAATTTTTTTTTTGTAAAATTAAAGTATTAGAAGAAATGGAAATTTGAACTCCTCCACCAGGGGAGTCAACATAAATTACAAACTACTTATTGCAAATAAACTTACAACAACATCTCCAAATCGTTCAAAAATATTTCTAAGTTCACCATGCATCATGTTCTTGTCAATATTTCCTACAAACACAGTTCTTGTAGCATGTGGATCGAAGGCAAGGTCTTCTAGAATTGATGAATCAGCAGGTTTGCTAGATTTTTTTACACCTAAAATAAGATTTGATTCAGCAATACGACATGAGATATTTTCATGATTCAAACTTAGCACAACTTAATAAATTACCTTATTTACTGCAACAAGACCTAATAAACATAATAATGATGGTAAGCCAGTTGGCCAAACATAATATGCCAGAATATTACTGCTACCTCTATGTGTTCTTGGATAACATTATGATCCAAAAAGCGCCTTTTTACTTTTCTCTTTCCAAAACTTAAAAATAAGTTTGAACTAACAAATTGTTAGTTGACTGCAAATAAGTTATTATCAAAAAGATTTCAGTTAAAAAATTAAATATTCAGTTAAATACTTTAGCCAAACTCGTTTTCTTAGAATTAATTTTTTCTAATAGACAAATTGGAATTTTGTAATGTGAAAGATTTTTTTTTTTTTTTTTTTGCAGAAAAAAAATGTCTAAATCGTTCATTTTAAGCTATCTAATGGTTCACATGCGACGATAAAAACATTTTAAGAAGCGGAAGTTTATGTTAATAGCTAAAAACATATCATTCTAAATAAGACTATTATAAGATAACAGTTTAACGATTTTTAAATTAAGTTGTTTTTATTTTTTAAAATCTTGCATTTGCTACCATAAAATAGCATTTTAAATTGCTATTAATAACATCCCATTTAGCAAACATTTTAAGTCACATGCTTTTTGAAAATTAAATGTTTAAAAATCACTATATCAAGTCAAATGTTTGTTATTTAAAAAAAAATTTTTTTAGGTTAACGAGTAGAGAATGGCTGTTTGATATTATATAAAAACAACAGTGATTATAATGAAGTTTTAGTGGTTTTAACAGGACTGGCAGTTCATGAATAATAACGATTAGGTTAAATTGAAGTAAACAAAAATAACTTAGTAGTTGCTAAGAAACAAAGTAAATTGTAGACAAAATGATTTTTTTATTCTTTTTTCAGTAACAATATTGGTTACTTATAATAATGATAAACCACACAACAAGAACTACAAGATAAATAGTAGATTTAACTTCTAGCTATTTAACAAACGATAACAAACATTATTTTACAAGCAAAAAATATCTGCATAAATTAAAATTATAACTTTTCATTTAGCAAGACGCGTTTTGTTTGAATCAGACGTCAGTTGAAAACAGTTATGACTTGGCTTTTTTTCATTTTGGAGTTGGAACTTTAATGTAAAATAAAATGCTTGAGTTGGTGAAAAAACGGCACACAAAAGTATTTTTAAGAACTGCCTTACAAGAAGACAGCAATATTGATCTGAACAGAGAAGAGGATGTCCTTAGTAAAATTAATAGTGATGGAGAAGGGGCATAGTCATATTTTTATGGCTTTTCAGACTCTGAAAATGAAAACTTTTTTTCTTCAGATGATGTTTGTTTTGCTCTAACTTCTAAAATATCTGATGACATCCCTCCTGGTTTTGCTATTAACAAATGGGTAAATGGGAATACTGTATTTGAGGATAATATAAATCCTTTACCAATATTAACAGCCTTGACATGAAGTAATGTTTAAAAGCTTGGCAATTTAACTGAATTGAATTTTTAGAATTTGTTAGTTATATGTTAATGGCTTTTTACAGTTGATTATACATTGCCTAGAACAATAACACATTTATTTGTAATCAATTTTTCTAAAAATTACCATTTTTAATATTTTTTTGTTTTTATTTTAAGATGGCGTATGGAGTGTCAGTATGGATGGGACATTTTATTTATTTTTTTTTGAAAAGCCAATGGTATATAAGCTAAAAAATGAGCCCTCGCTAAATTTTAATATAACGGCAATTATGACCAGCAGAGTAGAGAGAAAATTTTTTTTATTTTGCTTAAATATAGCTTATACATTTTGTGAATAATTGTCTATCCTTTGGTCAGTCTGGATTAACAATAAACAATATTTCAAACTGAAACTTATATTACAGCAACGCAACATGTTTGGTGACATGACGCTTTAAAATAATAATTATTCTACTTAGATATGAATATAGGTAGATCTTTTATCAGTCTGTGATATAATATTACGTTGACGGAAAATGGTACTAAAATGTCCATGACGTAATATCACGTGGAGTGACTTATGGGCTGAAAATGTCACGTCCTTGCATTACGTCCTTGTATATTGCAATTTGCTTTGCTGTGTTTCTGACGTAATATTATATCTGCAACCTCGAGGTTTGGTTATTCAAAATATAAATTTCTTAAGTTTTGGATTTTCGCACCCTTTTGCTGTGTTGATTTACTACTCATATAATAATATAAGCAGTTGTTTCCATCATTCAAAAAATAAAAAGAAAGAGGCCAATTTTACAGGCACCTCGTGCTCAAGTTCAGTAGCAAAGCGTAGTAAGAAAAGAGTATATCCCGCAAAAAATTGCATGAATTTATGTATAATGACGATGATGAGACTTGCTGAGGATGGCTTTGAAAGTGAAGAAATTGAATCTGATATTTCAGATGGTGAAAACTCTGAAACAGAAGAAATAATTCAGTCAGGCTCTTCTGATAAAGATATTGAAACAGAAAGTACTAAAGGATTTACCTCAAAATGGAGTACTGATCTCCCAATCAATAAAAAAACTTGTTTTTCATTGGAATATCTGGCTGTAATTCAACTGTGACTTGTGAAAACCAGCTTTCTTTTTTTTTTTTTACTTTTTTTTACTGATGAACACTGTACATGCATAGCTGATCAAAGTAATTTATTTGCTGAGGTTATATCTGATAAAGAACTTAAACCGCATTCAAGAATGAAACTGTGGTCTCCAATTGATTTAAATGGTGTCAGGAAATATATTGCTATCATATTTTCCCAAGGAATTACTTGGAAGCCGACACATGAAATATTATACCATGAATCATCTTTTTGCAACTCCAGGTATAAAACAAATGTTATTGTAAAACTGATTCAAGTTTATTGATAAGTATATATTTTGTTAATAATTCTCTTGCTACTATCCGCCTCCATATTGATAATTGGTACTCGTCGCTTGAACTTTCAAAACTACTTTTAATTAGAAATACCAATACCATTGGCACTCTCCATAAAGACTGTAAAGCTTTACAAATTGAACTGAAAACAGCAAAATTGAAAAAAAGATGAACAAATGGTATTGCATGAGAAAACAACAAATATTATTGTGACATGTTGGCAAAATAAAAAAGATGTTTATATGATGTCTACTTGCGGAAATGATGGAGAAAAAGTAGTCATTCAAGGTGGTAAACCTAAGAACATCCCACTAGTTATTAATAGTTATGAATATGCGGGGAATGGGGGTGGGAGTGTTGACAGAAATAATCAAATGATAACATCATCTGAAATCAAACTAAAGTGTGCGAAAAAATGGTACAAGAAAGCGTTTTGCCATTTATTGAATCAAGCCACATTCAATGCAAAAATTTTATCTGTCAAGAACGTTGAATCTATTGAAATTTCCATTAATGGTATTGCAAGTATTTGGAAAATATTGGGTGCGTTGTGCGAAAAAATCGAAGTCGTGCTAGTCTTGGGGCAGACAACCCAACAAGATTGGTTGGTCGCTATTTTCCAAGCTATGTACCAGAAACTGATTCGAAAAAAAAAAAAAATCTTTCTAGATGGTGTTGTCTGTGCCACCAGGGAAGAGGTAGAGTCACGGTTACTGTGCATTAAATGTGATGAACTCTGTGTCACACCTTGCTCTAAATATTATCACACATTAAGTATCTTCTAATATGAATTTTCAAAATATTTTTTAAGAAAATATTTTTTGGAGTATATTTAATGATGACAATATAATGCTGATAAATCCAAAACTCATGTTTTTTTTTTTTAAATAATATAATTCGCATTTTTTAAAATAATTCGCATAATCGCAAAAATTGGAATTTTAAGACTCAATACATCAAAATTTTCTGAACATTAAGCAACCAGAACTCATAAAAAAATAGTGGAATTTTAAAGGATAAATATAAAAAAAAAACTTGTTGAAAACCTTAAAATCAGAAACCATAAAAAAATGTAACCTAATGAAAGGTTTTAGAAACTTAAGAATTTTTGAAGCAATTAAGTTTACTTAAAGAATAACATAAAACATCAAAACAGTTTTTTTTCTTTTGGAAAAAATAAAAATGTAAATATATCCTTATATATCACCCTCACCCTATTTATATTTGCGTCATATTCGTAACAAGCAAACTTGCCGCAAAAGATTGACTCACATAACCACTAGTGAAATCAAATCAAACAATTGTTAAATCAACTTCCTCAAAAATTTACTTTTTAGAGTTTTTTTTCTTTTTCTACAATAATTATTCAGCTATTCCGTTAATTTTTATATAGATGATTTAAGAATCCCAAACCTTTGTAAGAATACCAAGGATATGTCAGGATTTTATTACCAAAATATTTGATTGTAACCAAATTTTCACATAAGAACTTTATTCTTTAAGATACAATGCCAGACCTTACTCAAAAAAAAAGTTTTTTATAACTTACCCTAAAATAATAAACAAGATCGGTACTAATATGAGGAAATGAAGAAATTAATCTAGTTATCAATATACAAGTTGTTTTATCATTTATAAAAATATCAAAATTACAAAGGCTATTCAGGCCTCACAAACCCACTGCTCTGGTAAGAGAAATTTCAAGCTAACACCCTGAAATTGTATGTTAAATTTTTATAACTATATACTATGACAACAAAGGCATGTGCAATGTTGTCAATCCCATTTTTTTTACAAGTGCAGTGTTGTGAATTACAGTTGGTTTCGGTTCTGCACTAAAGATGGTTCAGGTGATTGATTGGTCATTTCCAGATCAAATAAACCTTCAAATTTTTTTTCAAGCTATTGTCAACAGGCTGTGATATTTTTTAGAATTGGAATATGCAACTATTTCTATTTCAGCATGACGCAATGACTCATGCAACTGCAAAGCAACATCCATTGATGACAACCTCTCAGATTCTAGTTGGTATTTTGAGAACAAGTAACATCAATATTAATAAAAAATTCTATTAACAGCAAACCTTAAGTAAAAGCATATTGTTAATAAAATCAGCTGCAGGGTAATCAATTTGTGATTTACCTATAAATGCTTGAAATTTATAAATGCTTGAAAAAACAGTTACTTCATGGATTTTTTCAGTATCCAGGGCATCCACGTTTATGAGTTTGAAAGACAGTTTTATTGCATATAGATCTACAATATTTGAGTAGAAGAAATAGGCATGTTTCTATGAGCAAATTACATAAATGATAAGTAATGAATTGCACTTCAGCACATCAAGTAAGTGGAGTGAAAAATTTTTGTTTAATAATGACCCTTTCTCCTCCGACACCAAAAAATAAAAAGACTTAAGCTTTCATTGTGCTATCCCTTTTATTAATTACAGTCATTTTTAAATGATCATTCTTATCTTCTTTTTGTATTTTCTGATGATGAAATAAAACTTATGTTTGGAAGTAACAAAATATTAATTCCAAGTCTGAAGCTTTACCTCTTATAAGAACTCTAATTGTTTGGCCCTGGAATAACTTCCCTGTACTATGGGTTGCTCTCTCTGCTTCTTCTGTTCTAGAATGCAAAAAAAAAAATAAATAAATAAATAAAATACAATATTTTGGCATGTTAAAAGCCAGGGTATTAGCAAAAAGTTTTGGAATAAAATCAAATGGGAAAATTTTAATAGAAAAACAAATATTTCAGTGATTAATGTAATGCTGGACAATCTAATTTATAAAATCTATAAATCCACAGCAAAATGAGACTTTTATAATGAATAAGTAAATACGTAATTCCTCAAACACAGTAGAAATCATGGAAAAATTACAAATAATAAAAATAAAATAGATTGAATGTTGGGAATTAAAAAGTTCTATCAGTAACTAATCTAAGCTCAATATCTAAATCTGTTATGTTAAGACATTGGCTATAAATAAAGGTCAATAATATTTTCCAATATTGCAAAAAATCCCCATTTATATACAAAATTTAAAGTTATGAACAAATTTCAATGCCATTTTTAAGGCAAAAAATACAAAATTAATCACAAATATTTAAAAAAATTTCAGCAGCAAGAAAAACGATTTCTTGAAAAATGCATCATAGCTCAATGTTTTAGGGCCAGAGCTTGAGGAGCAAAATTTTTTTTTATCAAGCAGCAATACAGGGTAAAATACGCCCTCTATAGTTTTTTAACTTTGTGCAAAACTCAAGTTATGACGGATTACGATAAAATTTCAAGTTTATTTGGTTTAATTTGACTGGGCCGGATACCATTTTCAAAATAGCCAAAATGCAAAAGTAATCATAAATAGTATTTTCAAATATCGAGATTTCAAAAAAATTAAAATATTTCTTGAAAAACATGAAAGATTTTCAAGGCTCTAGTCCATTTCACCAGGTGGTTATATGGGTCAAGATTCAACATAAAGTCTTTTACCTTCATGAAAAATTTATTAGAAAATTTATACTTCCTAATATAATTAATTTCAGCATGCGAGAATTTTCAACAGGTAGCCATACATTAACAGATTCCTCTTTAGTCCTTTAACATGAAAAAAATAAGAAAAAGATGATGGATGGATTTTGAAGTTTTATGTATTGTAGTTATTATTCCTGATAAAAAACGTTTTTAAAACAAGAACTTTAACGGTCACGGAAACAGAAAAAAAAAACATGAAAATATAACTAGTTGCAAGCTTAAAAATAATAACACAATACTAGAAAAGATATTTACTTGCTAAACTTAATAATAGCGTATCTGTCTTGACCCGTCGTTCCTTTAATTTTTATTTTTGTTATTTCACCAGCTTTCCGGAATTCATGATACAGACCTTCTTCTAAAGCAGAATCTAAAAACAATATAAATACTTTAGCAAAAACTCAATCTAATTGACAACATTATACCGATTTTGAAGTCGAACTTTATTAATTTCTCTTTATTTTTCATATAAAAATCCTGAAAAGTTTACTATGATACAACATTGAAGTGAATAACCAATTTAAAATCCATTAACTTTATTTCTTACAATAAAAAAGCTTATGAGAAAATTATGGTAATCAGCACATGCTTTAGAATAAAGTGTAAAAAAAATTAGAGGCTTGAATTGAATTGAAGAACTAATTTTTCCAGAAACTACTTAGAAAAAAGAACCTAGCCTAAAAATGTGTAAATAGAAATAATAAATTCTGCGACAACGTTTATTAACACAGATTTTTATAGAAAAACCTAAAATAACCAACCAAGACACCCTTTAACCAACCTACATTAGTTTTTACTTGATAATTGCTAACAATGTTTTAAGCACAGGGCTAATTTCAATTGATAAACAAGTCAGTGAAGTTAGCCTCTCTACTTTCACTTGCAATTTAGATTGCTACTTCCATGAGTTCCTCTTATTTTTATTTAAATATTTAATATTTTTATGTCAACTTATTCATTATCCATTCAACAGGAATATAATAAAAATCAACCCTTTTGAAAGTTACATACCCCTAAAATCAAAAATAATCTTTTTAAGTCAATGAAATCCATTTCACAGCAGCAAAATAATGGTTTACCTGGATTGCTTGGTAAATTTTTTATTACAACAGAACACAAATGCGAAGATTTTCCCACACTATCATCTGAATCACTGGAGTATTCATGAGAATGCTTACTGTCTGGACTTGCAGCACCATCTGAAGTAGGACTTCGTGGTAGTTGCAGACCTATTAATAGTATATAAACAAATATAAATTATATAAACAAAGCTAAATTACCTGATTTCATGATCAATACTACACATTGTAAGTGAAAAATTGCTAAATTTAGTTTAAGTGGCAATATTTTATCACTTGCTCAAACTATATTAGATGAAAAAATAACAACCTACCAGGACTACGTTCTCTTTTCATAGGAATAGGATATACCATAGGTGGTGGCGCAGTAGCTATCACTCTACGATCATCGTGACGAAAAATGGCTTGTGGATATGGTGAATGAATCAGATCACCAGGCGGAGTAGCATATATAACCATTGGACGGCCACCATACTCGATGCTAAAAAAATATCAAAGACAAATGCTTAAATGCAAATTATTTCCTCCTAATTATATGATACAAAAATGATAAAACATTTGAGTAATAGAAGGAAATAATTCTGGTAGCTTTTTCCAAGAAAACAAAGAAGATTTAGATAGTACACCAACATAGAATTACATTTAACAAGTTATCATCAAAATTTGAACCAACCAGATAAAAATTTTCTTAGGAAAGACGAGATGGAGATAGGAGAATGAATTGAGACAATGTTCTGCTTGTATGAAAGTTTTGCCAGTTTCAGCCACGTGAATAAAGGTTGACTAAAATACGGATATGTCTTGCAGATCTTAACTGAGTTAAGGTTGGAAAATTTTTGCCCACCATTAAAACAGAAAACTAATTAGAAGAAAAGCCACAAAAATTTCAATATAATCACTTTGTTAGTTCTATATATTTGATATTTCGATGTCAATTTTAATAGACCTCATTTAGTAACTCTACATTAAAAAAAAGATTGACACAATGTAGTGGTTTTAAAGCATTCATTTAAAATGCAATATGTTGTTATTAATAACAATTTAAAATGATAGCAACTGTGGGATGGTTAACAATAAGAAATCTTGATAATAATATTTGAGCGATCAATTTAAACTTCCACACTAGAATAATCTTTTTTTGCTTTTATTTATAGTGTCTTATGTATTTCAGTTTATATTTTAAGTAAGTACCCCTGGACTATAAGTATATAAACATATTTTTGTTAAGACAAGGGGGGAAATCCTTCTTATTTGCACTATTTGATGCCAAAAAGAAATATCTGTCGATTAAGGCTGCCATGCAGGACAACTTTGCTGAGCTAATTATGGTCTTAGGCAGACAAAATTTTGACGACCTCAGAATGGTTTTGGTCGGCATTTACCTGCCGATCACTTTTTATCTGGATTCACAGGGCTGTAGTTTTATTTTCATGATTTACTTGAATCTTCATAAAGTATGGTATAAGTTTCTCTGGAAATTGCAAGTTTGAAAATATAAATTATATTATTATATTTTTATATATTAATAAAAAGAAATGTTTTATAACTACCAAATTGTGTTTTTTGTTTTTTTCAAAATGTCATTAATGATAAAGATAAATACTAATTAAACAAACTGAAGTATATTAGAATTGTAAAAATCAAACAAACCATAATTTAGTTATAGCAAGAGAAATGGAAATAAAATTCTGTGCGAACAAAAATATTAGAAAAAAAAAAACGTGTTATTTCAAAAGATACAGCAAAAAAAATTTAAAAGCTTTGACTCAAACATTTTAACAAGTCAAAGTCATAAAAATGAACTCGGTGTCTACATCTCCATGAAAAATATGAAGAAAAAAATCCTTAAACCGTTCCAAAAAGACGATATTTTTGAACCTTAATTTATCAAGAAAAAACAAGGCCTCTAAAAAAAATATTTTATTAACTCAACTAGTTGATTCTTCAACTAGTCTGTAATCTGTCTCTAACCGTTTAGGAAATTCTGACCATGCAGTGGTTAACATTGACGACATCCACTTTAACACCACATTTTAATGGACCAGAGGTAATTATCTCTGCTAGAAATAAAGCAAACTTTTTGCTAAGCTTTTCACCAAAAACTCAACCCTCCATGATTCTGGATACATTTGCCTGAATTTTCAACCACGATCGTCAATAAATTGGCCCATTTCAACATAAAAGCCGAAATGGTTGAAAATGTTATAGCAACTCTTGATCCTTATAAACCTACTGGTCCTAATGAAATTCTTGTAATCCTGCTACAAAAGTGCTCTCCAGAACTAACTTGCAGTAATGTTTCTTTCAAACTTAAAAATATTTTTGTGAAATCTTTATGGCATTTAATAATCTATCAATAGCCTTCAGAAATTCAGTCCAAGACTATAAAAATGAATTTTTAGAAGTTTTTTCATTCCTAAAATGCAAAAAATATATATAAATATTCTTTAAGCCACAAATAAGCAATAAGAAGAGAAAAAAGAATTCTTAATTTGAAAACGTTGATAGAAAAAGCTACCAAAACTACTAGAGAACACAAAAATAAATATCTTACCTCAGCAATTGATCTTCGTATAACAATTACTAACTAACTAATTCGCTAATTCTGCTTAAATCTCCTTTAATAATGAGCACCATTTTCAATATTTAAGCCATTAGTAATCAGACAAGTCGAATTTTTTCCACAGAACTGAAAATGTTTCAAAATAATTAGATTGCAAAATTTAATCCCTCCAATCAATAATAAAATCTATAATTAATTTGCTCAGAATAAAAATATTTTTCCACTAGATAATAAAGAAAAAAACAAACACTCAAGTGGATAATCTACTATATTTAATTGAGTAAACAAGACAAGAAATATATCAACAAACCATAATTAAGAACCCAATAAAATGAGTAATATTCCACATATAATTATAATTTCCATTAATATATTGGTGTCATAATGCATAGCCATTCCATAAAAAAATAATTCCATAATTCAAATCTGCTATAATAAATTTATGAATGAATTTAGACTAGGACGTCTTCCTGTTCGCACAAGGCTGTAAAGGCAATCATCTAAAATGCAAGTCATAACTTTAATTCTAAAATTATCATATCAAAAAGGTAAAAAATAATTGTATTCTCTTTTTTTGTAGAACATAAATTCAAAACAACCTAATACAAAAAATTCATACTGCAAATCTAGTAAAATTTGAGAACATGATTTGACAATTCAATGGTTACATTGTGAGGTATTCATTAAAACAACCTTTACTTTCCTGGAGTTCAACACCATACATTTGCAACTCAGTCAGACTTACTGTTACTTTGATTCAAAGATTTTATGAAATTTAACTATACAATAGTTTGATTAAGGCGATAAGATTTTCCATAACAAATAATATATCTCCTCTTTTATAGTGCATCGGGGATTTGTCTAATTTCAGTTACAAGTTAATTGTAATTACAATGGAAATATGCGTGTTTGGTTGTAAGCTGTGATCACCTTGAACACTTTGAAGCCAACAATAGACATTTTTTTTGGATACATTATGGCATAAACATCCCTGAAAGTCATTAGATTTTGTATACCAAACTGGCTACAAATTGAAGCATTGTGATTATTTAATTCTCCACAAAACTAAAAACGCAATATTCACACCTTGAAGTAATCACGAATCTCCAATTGCTTAGGAATGCAATTCTTGAATATTTCTGAATCAGTATTCATATTTTGATTAGTTTCTCTTTTAAATTTATTGATAGCTCCAGTAACAAAGCTTAGTAAATAAATGAATATCCTGAGGTTTTTAGCAAAACTTAAAAACCCTTAAAAGTTAAAGGTTTAATTTTTGGTTATGTAAATATATTTTCAAGAACCGGTTGACAATTTTTGAATTAAGAAAATTTTAAGAATTTCGAGTAATAGTACATGGACAAGCCATCCTATGTTTACAATGAAATATAACAATAAAGCATATACTGTTTACCTAAAACAACTAGAGACCCCTTTTCATTCCATTAAAGTTTTGCTCTCGTATAAATAGCACCCAGAAGGCATCAGGATTTTGAGATTTTCAAAAATTTTTTTTACTAGCACGACCATAATATGATTGGTTGGCGTAACCCAATTCAATATTTGTTGCTGATGGCATATTTTGAAAACATCATATCCGTCGGTTGATATTTCCTTTTTTTTTTATCCTCAATAAAATCTTTTGAGTCAGCATATGTTATAAGTTAATTTTTTTTTCTGAAAATATTTTTAAAGAACGTATTTGGAAATAACGCTTTGAGGAAACTTGGAAATAGAAAGTTTTAAAAACGATTATATGTTGAGAAGTTCAAGGCAGAAACTTTCATAACACTAATCACTCAGAACCTTTTTTTGCTAACCATCAAACCTAAAGCAATAAAAAGTATAACAAATTTATCACTATGTTTTACTAAAGAATCACAAAAAAAAGTTGGCGAAATTTACCTCGAAAAGATATTGCAGTCGGCAGAAGAAAAATCGTTTAGTCAGTGAATAGTTTTCTGGGTCGGTCGAGATATACCAACCAATCATATTATTATGGCTGTCCTATGGTCATCACTAAGTTGTCACATGGATAATGAAAAGTTATAGATTTGAAATCAAAATTAACATTTTCACCTAAAAGTACAGAGGGTGTACATTACTGATAGATTATTTCAAGCACACGTAATAAGTACATTAGGAACAATCTAGACAATACTTTAAAATTTTCACAAGTCTAATGTCAAAATAACTGTTTTTTTCAGAACAAAATTATTGAATATTAGCTTGATATCTTGAAAACAAAAAATTATCTTTTAATGAAGAAAAAAATCATACTTTCTGATGGACTTCAATCTAAGGAAAACGTAGAAATGAGTTAGGGATTACAAAAAAATTTTATGAAATAATCAAACTGGAAAATAACAAATTTATATCCCTATAAAAAAACCTTGTATAGCCTTTGTATAATATGAACATATAAAATAAGCAGTTATTTTGAATTTGTATAGTTTTGAGGCTAAAATCTATGGGTATAGGGATAAAACACTTAGTGAGAAAAAAATTGAGGATTGCATATTTCTCATTGCCCTGGGTTAAATCATGCTATTCAAGGAAATTTCTTAACCCTTTGCACGCTATAGGGAAAATTCTAATGTATAAGCAATAGCCCACCATTAAAAAAAAAAAAAAAAAAAAAAAAAAAACCTCTCTTTCTAACTTCTGTTATATTAAATTGTATAAAGTGTGTGGGTTAATATTTTTATTTTATACCGCATTTCACTTAAAAAAAAAAAAAAAAAAAAAAAAACATAAGTCCGGCCATATTCACACACCATCTACCATCTTCTGGAACTGGGATATCTTTAGTACATCGAAATCCAGACATTCTTCACTAGTTAACTACCACAAAATTGAAAATTATTTAATTGAGATAGAAAGTCATAGTCCATTTTTATCTTGTTCAAAACCAAAACTTTTCTCCAAAATTTCTATGCATTAGGGGTACGTCATGATGTTATATTTAACTTAGGTAACCAACAAATTTCTGAGACAATATTTCCAGAAAAACCCACATGACGGGTCTTAGAGTACTTAGAATGCCCATTTGTGACTAAAAAATTCGCAACCAAATAACTCGACCAAATTAAGAGATAACATGGAAAGTAAATTCCCGCATAAGTTGGGAGTCAAACTCTTGAAACTTCGTTCCATAGTCAAACCTTCAACAACTGTGTCAACTCCACTAGCAGTAGTATAAGCCATAATTTGACTCTAATATACTTTGGTAAGTGGCTAACTCACAGAATGAAAGTTAGCTGCACAAGAACACAAGGATCCTCCAAACGATTCATCAGTCATGGTGAATCAATAGCATCCAGAAACAACATTAATTTGAACCAGGTATAAAAATTTTAATATATATATAACCAAGACAACCTTGCCAAAGCCTGACTAGCTCATTTGTATTCAATCTTAACATAAAAAATCTCTCAAACCTAATTCTAAAAAATTAAATGTCTATCTGAATACAAGGAATGCATCAAACATCACCTACTATATGCATTTATACTTGAAAATTAGTTTTCAAAAATTGATTTTTATTATGAATTTATTACACTTAATGTGGTAATGTAATATAAAATCTCTTAGAAAAGATGAGTTTTGGGGTGGCATAAATGAAATGAAAAAATCTGGTCACAAGTCCAAAACTAAATAGACGCCTGCCTGTCTATTATTGTAATTTCTTAATATTGCATATATTTATTTGCTTCATTTAAAATAACGTGCATGTAATGGAGCTTCTTACCTGTTATTCTAGCAAAAGACTAAATCAACTTAATGTTCATAACCCAAGACCCTTTTGACAAAGGATTATATCATAATATACAACCGAGAACCAACTACAGATAATTTAAAACATATTTTGAGAAAAAAATCAGTTTCCTTTGAAGTTATTTGCAATTGTCACTCGACTACCTCAAATAAAAGAAAATTCGGGCAATTTAACCCTCTATTCAATCATAATGCTCAATTAAAACTTATTTAATATTTAATTTTATTCTATCAGATCATTTGTTTCCTCTAACCCAGTAAGAAAGTCACTTCTAGCCTCCCAGTAAAGTAGTTATTAAATCAGCTTATAAATAAATAGTTATAAATAATAACTATTTATTTAGGACCTGGGTACAATGCCCTACTAATTTACTAGAATAGGGTTATACTAAAATCCAAAAATATTTTCTGGCATCATGCAAAAAAATTAAACAGAAAAGAAACATACATCAAAAAGCATTAATTTTGGGCTTAAGGCAAGACCAATTTGAATCGGTATTTTAACAGATCCGACCAACCCACTTTTGAGCAAAACTGATAAAAAAATTGTAAAAAATAAAATTTAATGCGATATAGTAATTTTTAAACATATTGTTAGAAATTATGTCAAAACTTAATATGTTTAAAAGCAATTTCAAATAAAATGTTAGTTATTTATGCCATGCTAGTTATGATGGTCTGATAATTATGTAAATAGGATTTTTAATAATAAAAACAAATAATTTATTAAGATATGTTTGAGAGATCAACATAAACTTCAACACAATATTATTTTGTAAATTTTTATATTTCAGTTGATCTTTTAAGTAGGTTTTAAACTTATTTAAAGGATTGAATAATTCGCTCTCGTCCGCAGGTTTACTTTCAATTTTCTTATAGGTCCATTGTTTTTTCTTTCCATTGCCTAAACTTATGATTAAAATTACTGCTCATTTCTCAAAAATATGACTTGTTTACACAATATATTGAAAATTTTTGTTTTGGGTTTTTTTAAACAAACTAAAATATACATGCCAACATCAAAGTAATGGAAAAAAACAAGCATTTAAAAAGATATATAATCCTGTTTTCATTTTGGGTTACAACATCAGCTATTCTATATAAAATTACTAATTAACCTTTGTTTGTACATCTTTACATCTCCAAATGATATTTATTTATGATAAGAGTTGGATGATATTTTTGCTGAAAAGTACTTGGTTAGCCTTTCAGGTAATGTTTTAATTATCTCAAAGTAATGTGTACATATCCATTCTAGTTTTAACTTCTTTTTTTGCTTTATGAAATTATCAAACAAATTGTTTCCCAACATTGTTTTTCAATCCACTCTGGGAGAAGCGCTCATGTGCTCGCCTCACACGCTTGTCAAAGCTTCGCCTAGTTTCCTCATGTATAATTACTTTTATTTGTAAATACCTTTTTTATGCTTAACCCCTCTGTAACCCAAATCCTGAAGACTTTGAATTCATTTAATTTTTTTTTTACTTTGATTTTCGTGCTACAACTTTCAATTTGTTTGGCTCTGGCCTGATATTATCTTGTACTGTAACAGAAAATACAAAACAACGACTGGTTTATAACTCTACTCCGTCCTGCTTGATCGTTAACTTGCTAGAATTCATAATTGCAACATCTACTTTGAGCATAAGTTTTTTATTGAAACTGAGAAAAATGTAAATTTTAATTTTCTACATTATTTTTGCCAATATATTACACTTTGATTTTTCATAACGTTTCTATTTTATTCTTCAATGAGAGCATTCTATTAAACCAGCCTGCGCCCAACCCCTGATACTAGGGTTTTGCTACACTGAATTGTTGCCTGTTAAATTATCAGGCTTATGATAACCTTTATATAGTGAGGGTATAACTTTATTTTGGTCGTCTAATTTGAACAAAAATGTAAAATTAATAAAAAGTTTTAAAAAAATATGTAAAATCGGATTTTCTTTGTTAATATATTCTCACTCATTTATAATCATACTACTCTAGCTACAAAGAGATATGATTATAAACGGTTATAATCATATCACTTTTTAGCTGGAATAGAAAAAAAATATATATTTTTTAGAGAAATTAAATATATAATCGAATAGCCTCTGTTCATATTCAAAGTCATCAGCTTGATTAATAACAAGTTAAAATGGCTAAATTATACTAAACTATAACAATGTAAAAATTGAAAAGATCATCTTTTCTGCAGTCTACAATTAATTGCTTACTTTTTGCCAACAACTTACCCATGAGGATATGCTCCATGAAATCTCATCTGATGTCCAAAATTTTTTGCACCGGGTTCATTATAATTGGTGCGCAACTCTCTCTCTCCCATGCGATTCTGAGCTTCATTGGCTTTAGTAGCCGAACGAATATCAACAAAATCAACAAATGCAGCTCTTCCACCATCAGGACTAGTTTTTGCAAGCAGCTTCACTTTTTCCACTCGACCAAACCTCAAACAAATAAAAAATACATGAAAAAAGTGAAAAAATATAAAAATAAATAAACCTAAATAAGTCTAAATATTAAGAATTTTAATCATAAAAAATCCAACTTCTTAAAATCACAAAAATTTAATTTCAACCCATGGCAGTGCTTAATTAACATTTTTATACCAAAAGCATAAAAAAAAATTTCTTTTATTGGGATACCTTAAAGAAAATTACTGAATGGATACTAAGGAACTGCATTAAAATATCCCCAGCTGTTTACAGTTAAAATTTCGGCTTTTTTTTCTTAAACCCCATTTTCCACATGAATTTAATGGAATATAAGCTCCCACACCACGAGGGTTAAACTTTTGAAACTTTCTTTTTAGGGAAAAAGCTTGCAAAAAAGTTAAATAACGTATCACCACATAATGGTGAATATTTTTCAACAGCAATAATTCCAAAACATAAGATAAAAATTATTACAGAGCAATCCTTCAGGAGAGAACCTATTTCAGCAATCATCTTTTTGTTTTTAATCTAACACTATTGAAAAAAAAAAAAAAATCATATTTACAAAATTTTTTATGATATTTAAGGTATTTTTCACAAGTAGGATGGATCAAACTTGACAGCACTTTAATTTTCACACTGAGTTCTCTATTTTAGAACATTTAAAAACCAACCATTATTTCTTAACCAAAATTGATTTTGATAGAAACTATTATTTAAGTCCATATAAATATAAAGTCTTCGTGCATAATTTCTTCAAAAATTTCTCAACATAAGATAAAAATTTTTAATTAAAAAAAAAAAACATGTACATATATGTAATTATGGAATTATGTACTTACTATACATATACTTGCCTTTGACTTATTTGAAATATTTTTAGTTTATATCAATTTTTTAATGAAATAACATATTTAACATATTGATTTCCGATGCTAAACTGCATGTCTAACTATGGAAACTTATTTGCAAGTGAACGATATTACCAATATGAGGATATAGTCCTCAGTTGCTTTGTGCCCTAAATCTATGTTACTGAATGTATGCAACAATAATATTAATAATTCAACGTATATTCAAACGTGGGGCCAAAAATTAGCTTCCAGCTATTTATTTCAGAATTTTCCCACGTGTTTGTTTCTAGTGTACTTAGAGTTCACATTTGAGAGGTAAATAACTGTTCATCCAGACAGACATAAACTTATCGCCATGAAACACAACACATATGCTGATTTGGGCAATACCCATATTTGAACCCGGAACCTAACGGGGGGCTATTTCTTTTCTGTCCCCCTATAAAACTTTTGCTATATTTATTATATTCTATTTTTTTGCTCTACCATACTTAGTTCTAGTATTTACGTTTCAAAATGAATTTTATCCTTAAAGAATGTAACTCCATATCTTTATTCCATTTTAGTTCATCAGTTGCGTCTTTTTATCAGCAATGCTATTCTCCAAGACTTATCATAATAATATAGTTGTTATTAGCTAAACACGAGTATAAGATTATAAAAATTCCATGAGCTCAACATATTACATTGTTTTGTAAACTAAAACAATTTGATTGGTTTAAATATTATTTTTGTTGCCATCAGGCAGATGTCATTAATCATATTGTAACACCTAGTTTTATTTCTAAATACGAGTAAGGAAAATTTGAAATATTTACAATCATAAAGAAGCATGAAAAATGATTTTAAATAAGTATCAACCAAACATGGATACTTTTAAGATTAGAAATTTATGTGGTCTGAAACGTTTGAAAATTGCCCAATTTTTTTTTGCCTTTTTGCTTTTCTTTTAAAGATTTTACGCAGAGATTTTCATTTATTAATAAAACTATTACAAGCACATGAACAAACTGACTTTCTTCCATCTATGGTCAGCGATCTAGCTTACAGGTCTTTTTCTGGGGAATTGATATAAATACGTGTAATAATGATAAAATCATATCAACCTGATTCATAATTATGGCTGCTATTGCTATTGCTAGACCATTGATGACTGATTTTGATGCAATTACCTTTGGTGAAATTTGTAATTGCTTTCGAAGCGATATTCCGGAATGCATAAGATGGTGTTGATAGTATGGCTTTCTTTCCGTTCAGATGTCATGCTTAACATGTGAACTTCCATGCAGCGAACAAAATCGAGCACATGTGAAAACATTATTTTTATTTTCAGCAGTTACAGCCACTCAAGTGAAAACACATTTGAAACTCAAGCCAACTTGATAAAAAAATATATTTTATTGACTGTTTTGCTTTGGTTTTAAACAAATCTTAGCAGTAATTTTATCAAGCCTTTTATAATAGATTTTCAGCTCCCATAAAAAAAATAATCAAAGTGGCACCCCTTAAATTTCTACAAAGCTAAACTATCCTTTACTTAACCAAAAAAAACTTTTCCGCTTTATAAGTTTAAAGAAACATTTAGTTTTCAAAAGTAGCTTGTTTCATGTTTAATATTAGTTAAAAGGCAACAAAATATCAATTATATATAAAATAAAAAAGAGGAAACATGTTGCAAAGTTATTTTTGGCTTGAAAAAAATATAACTTTTATTCTCGGCTAGTTTGGTTCATCTATTGTTATCGAAATATGGAAGGCCACAATTTAAATAATAGCAAAATATCAACACAGCATAAAAAGGAAGGGGTGTTAAATTCAGGAAAATAATCACATTTAATCCTATAAAATATCATAACACCCTGACCTCTTTTTCTTTGAATTATAAAGCAGGAAATGATTTTAAATTGTTTGAGTTTAACTTTTGAATTGCACATATTTAACGTAATTATAAGACAAGATCATACATATAAACCCAACTTTTCCAAAAAATAATGTATAATAAAACAGATAAAGTTCAAAAAAGAACTGATATATCTAAAAGTGGTTCACGTTCAAAAAGATGTAAGTATTGAAAAGAAGGAAACATTGAAATGAACACTCAAGTCTAAATTCATGTATATGAAATAGGGTACCGTTGAAAATAATAAACTTTGAAATAAATATAAAAATATCAAACTGATTGTAAATTTTTTAAAAATTTTACTGTCTTTGATTACGATCTTTTTACTTTACTATAATACTTACTTATAAACTAACCTAACATTTACCCTACAGTTAAAATAGTGGTAACATTTCGCACCATCCATGCGTCACCATAATAATGAGAAGCAATAAAAAAACAATAATTATACAGTGTTTAACAAAAAAAGAATGGTACAATTTAGTTCAATTTATTCATTTAATTAAAAATTCAATTAAATACCTATCTAATTTATAAAAAAAAAATTTTTTTAAATATATATCCCGGATGACCCACTTTGGTAGGGAGGTCACTCAAAATTTCAAAGTGATCAAAATCATCCAATTTTAGTCTCAAATGAAAGATTTTGGTCTCTCATTTCC
>JAUZNK010092891.1:0-12375 GCA_035046665.1 Euphysa ruthae | reverse complement strand
ACCGGCATTCTTGCGGAAATTTATCTTCTATGTTTCCCCTCCGATTCGCGCATAACAGTCTCAGCTGATTTTTGATTTTGCTCTGCATAAACATTAAACTTTGAATACTAAATGAGTAAATACTTATATTTTTGCAAAATAATTCAAGTATATGTCTATTTATTTTGATTTTATTTCTCTTTACGCTTATTTGCTTATATTGCAGTTTTTAACAAGGAGAAACATGTATATTTGATATGTAATGTGGTATCGGGTAAATATTTGGTATGTAATGTGGTATCGGGTAAATATGTGATATGTAATGTGGCATCGGGTAAATATATAATAATAACAATTCTTAGTAAAAAAAGAGCCCAAAGCAGGTAATTTATTTACTTGAACGACTACGGAAGGCTAGGTAGGAAAACACTAATTGATATCTATAAATTCCAAAAAATACTTATATTATGTGATAACATGTTATTGTATGCATAATTAATAAAAACTTTATGAGTAAACTTGGACCTATCCAATATAACGCTTGTTTAGCTATTACATGTGCTATAAGAGGTTAATCTAAATAGAGAATTTACCAAGAATTTAGACTAGAATATTTATCGGTTTTGATATCGTAGACTTAGCGATTTCTGGAATATTGTAAATGGTAACTATCTTGAGTACTTACCAAAAACAACTTCTGTCTCTTAAACTCAACTTCCATCTCGAAACCTAGGTCGAGCCATTCAAAATATTTTCAGCAAAATATTTCCCAATTCAGAGTATACCACGAACGCTTTTTTCCCTAAATCTGTCAATCAATGGAATTTATTAAATTCAGAAAGAAAGAAATTTGTAGACAATCTCGAATTTTAAAAAACGCTTATGAGGATTTATCAAAACAATAAGATATGGTGATTTTAATGTCCAAAACAATAAGATCTGATGTTTTTAAAGTCCAAAGCAAAAAGATCTGATGTTTTTAATGTCCGAAACAATAAGATCTGATGTTTTTAATGTCCAAAACAATATGATCTGATGTTTTTATTGTTTTGATCCCAAACGACTGGAATCTCTAACTAATATAAGGTTGAATTTTAGTCATTTAAATGAACAAAATTTAACCACAACTACGAAGTTACCCAAAATCCATTACGCAGCTGCAGTCTAGTGACGGGATCAGTTAAACACCTACTTGTTGCATTGCCTCTTCTAAAACCTCCAACCATGACAACCTAAGTAACATAAATCCATCGATATTAATCATCTGAAGGTAATTCAGTTAACCCACTTCTACGTGACAACACTAAGCTTTACAGCATTAATTTAAATATTGAGCTTATCAACAGAACTATCACTTGTGTTAAAACCTCGAAGCGGTTTGACGGTGCTTTTTTTTAAATAATCTTTTTGTTTCTCTACTTTGGGTATCTGCTATGCCATACCATTATTTTAGTTACCTTTATAATTACTAATCCAAATCATAATTTTTTATTTCAATCCTTTCTTTAGAACTTGTAATGATAGAGTTGTCGAGGTAATTGTAAAGTTTTATTGTTTTTTTTTTTTTACCTGTTTTAGTGTTGCTTAATTGTAATCTATAACAAAAAAAAATGTGCTTATGATGGTAACACGTGACTAATCCGTGAGGAAAGCACATTGCTGCTTTGATGTATCATTAAATATATTCAGAATGAGTTTTGAAAAAAAGGAAAATAAGGTATCGTATGAACTTCAAAATAAGAAAAAATGTTGTCAACTATTAAAATTACTGTTGCGGTTTACAGAAAAACTTCCCAAAGAAAAAAATTGACAATATGATTTTTCTAATGATGATTTATTTCTTACTAAAATAATACACGTGGTTTGAAATCAGAAGAAAAAATTTCATAAAATATCCATAAAAATCACTGATATAATTCTTGTTTCAGGCATTAAAATTAAAGGGAAAGACACTGAAAATTTACACCAAAATCCAATATGTTTTCGAAACAGATCAGATAAATTCCATTTTGTTTGTGTTTACGGATACTTATGATCTAAGCAGTTTAAATTAATGGAACACAGTGTATCAAAATTACGGTACACCGGTGTCCCATAGTTCTCGAAGTATTAAACGGAGAAAATAAATTAAAGTTTATTATTATTTATAATATTATTTATTTTTAACCGATAAATATACATTTATAATTTCGTCGAAAAATTAGAAAAAATTACTTGATAATATAAACAGTAAGAACATCTTGGATAAAAAATTGGTTAATAGGAGGGAGTCATTCATAGAGCATGAGCTGACCAAAAGGAGTGGCTCCAGTTTTTTCAAGCGCGATATTAATTTCGAAAACATAATGCAACAAACTTTCGTTGAAAGATTATTGAGTACAAACAACATTACAAACTAGACTTTTAAATTTGGTTTTATTTAAATCAAAAATTGATTCATATTGATGAATTTCAATATTTAATAACGAATAATTTAGATTTACATCAGAAATTTGTTCCATTCAGCTGTACACTGAAATTTTAATGAGTTGTTACCATATTTTACTGTTTTAAATGATGGTAGAGCTAGTTTTTTATTATTAACACTACGGATAATACAGTTATGAGCATGGAGACTCCCAGAAAAGTAATTAGATATTGATACCGGAACATTATTTTTAAAAGAATCGGATACGAACATAAGGTTGGAAGTTCTAACAAGATTCCAAAAAAAAAGTTATATTCAAACTATGAAATAAAATGACACGATAGAGCGGAAAGACTGAAAGTTTATTATTCTTAGAGCAGACCGTTGACGTGAAAGTAATTTATTTAATAGATTGTTTCCATTGTGACCCCAAACCTGACAGTAATAGCTAATATGCGAAGAAAAAATTGGAAAATAAATAGAATGAATAGTATTATTATTAGCGTAATGACAAATTTTTGAAGTTCATTAATGTGAAATTTCCATGCCAAACTTTTATCAATCAAAACTCAAACATTTAACCTACGTTGAAGGGTAAAGACGTTTTCCGTTTAATTTGATTTCTATTTTTTTACTTATATTTAGGAAAATTCGGTTAGCATTTAACCAGTTAGTAATACCTCTGAGATCAGAGTTAATCTTTTTACATACAACATTAGTTGACTTTTTTACATACAAAAGGTTGGTGTCGTCAGCAAAAGTGATGTAGCTACTACAAAATATTTAACTGATTGACTAAAATCATTAAGATAAATTTAAAAAAATACAGGACCAAGTATAGACCCTTGGAGAGCTCGGAATAAAACCATTTATTGATACAAGCTGCTTACGGTTGTTTAAATAAAAAGAAAATCATTTTTTATACACCACGAGCACCATAATAAACGAGTTTAGCGATAAGAATAGCATGATCAACGGTGTCAAATACTTTTTGAAGATCGATAAATATTCCACATGCAAAATTGCCTGTATCTAATGCTTCACGTATTTTCTTAGTAATGCTTATTAATGCATGAGAAGTAGAATGCTTAGATCGAAATGCAAATTGAAGCATAGAAAGACAATTAAAAACATTCAAGAATCTATGTAATCTTTCATACGTTAGTTTTCAAAGTAACTTCCTGATATTTGAAAGCAGTGAAAAAGGCCTGTAATTTTCACATATTAGTTTAGACTCCTTTTTAGATAAGGGAATAACAGACGATATTTTAAGCATATCTGGGAAAACACTAATAGAAAATGATAAGTTAAATACACTGCATGAAATAATTGAGATTTCACTGTTTAGTTGTTTAAGAATGGCTCTTGGTATACTATCTGGGCCGGAGGCATTGCCAATTTTTAAGTTCAAGATGAGATTTGCTATCAGTTGGGGAAAGAAACGTACTTTAATCTTTAATCATTCTGAGAAATTAATATGAGAAGAATGAGTTTTAGATTTTGCAATACATGAAAAGTAAGAATTAAATGTATTAGCAATTAGAGAAGTATCTGTTGTGGGTATGTTTTTTTTCCATAATGCAGCTTGGTATGGATCCAGTTTTGTCTTTTGTTTGAATGTTGTTAATTCGTTTTCATGTTTTACAAAGGTTATTTACGCTAACAGAGAAACATCTATTAAAATGGGGTTCTGTTTACTTTTTTTTAATCTGTTTGTCAAGCATTTTTCTATACTACTTAAATTTTCTAAATAGCAACAACTTACTTTCCACATTTTTAGCTCTTACATATCTATTATTTAACCCATTCCTTCGTTTCAAAGATTTTATAATGCTTCAAGTTATCCATGGTTTAAAATTACGTTTGTACATTTTATTACTTAGTAGTTTGAGAGGAGCATATTTGACCAATACTAATTTCATTTTTTCGAAAAGTTTGTTATAGCTGACATGATATGACTAAGATGTGTATTATATTAGTTATATTTGAAATGGTGTTTTATTATTTTTTAAATTTCTTTTTAGTGCTTTGAAAGGTACAGAAAGTGCATGTTTAGTCAAAATGATAATTGCAGAAGAATCTACATCTCGTGTATAATGACGAAATATAACGATATTAACATCCAAGAATTGGTATGTTTCATATAGGAAAATAAATTTCCCATAGTTTAATTAACAACAATCACATTTATACTCCAGGATGATTCGACTTTAGTGAATGATTAGATTAAACTGAAATTTATTTATTTCATTTAACACCGATCGATAGCTAGCATAAAAAAAGGTTTAAATATCCCATGTTCATCTGAGGGCAAGTTGTTACACTGAATTCCTATCTGGTTGAATATCAATCAATCCTTGAAATGTTCTTATCACTTAATATTAGACCGTGTTGCAAGATCACGGCTAATTTGCAAACTTACTTCATGTTATGCAATTAGAAAAAATTTTGGAGATATTGATCACTTCCAGAAAATCAAATCCAAATGAAAAATTTCTTTAAACAAAAAAACCTCAAATTTTGGCGATTTTAAATCTCTAAAGTGAGTGTCCCAACTTGGTGAACAAAAAAACAAGATCATAGTTAAGTGCTCTTGATCGATAAGTTATTGGTTAGCAGAATAAGGCGCCAATATACTGGTTATAATTAAGCAGCACAATATGTATATACATAGATGATTAAAAATATTCTAGGTTCATACTGTAAAATTTCAAATAGTGGACTTGTATGCAGGACGATATTCATTTAGCCAATAGTTTACTCACGGGCAGTATTAATACAATTTCGTGCATTATAGAAGAATAACGCTTCAAATTTGAGGAAATCCTAGATTGAATTAGTATTTAGAAGTATTAACGGAAATATTGAGAACAATTCAATCTAATAGCTAATGTAAAAGTAAATAAAATTTTTTCCAAACATACTTTACCTTCGTCTATCTCTCCCGTATAGAGAGACCCCAATAAACGTTTTTGAGTGAATAAAAGTCCTAGGCTTTTTTGCAGAACTTTCAATGTGATAAAAAATTGTATGATAACCATTTAAAGGAAATTAAAATTAATTGGTAACTAAAATGCTTATTAGAGACATTCGGTCCTAAGTTACAACTGGCTTCATGTGTGGAAACTATTACTTTGTACAAGGCTAATATCTCTGTTTAAAACTTGCTTTAAATGGCTATTTTGTACATTATGAATGATTATTTCATACATTTTGAATGTCTATTTCTTACATTTAAAAAGAAAAAAAAAAAAAAAAAAATGAGCTATATCAATTAGCCTCAAATATTCAGCCATAAAACGGAAGATATTTTGGACCTTTTTAAATTTTCTTGTTCTTACTTATAGTGTGCTGATATTATCACTGTCGAAAACAACCAATGTGCTGGCATGACAATAAGTAGTCCGCAATGGAATCAATGCCATTACCAATGGATAAAGTGCGTCGAAAAGCAAAGGGGAGCAGGGAATAACGCAAATAAAAACTTATTGTAAATATATTGGTATATAATTTCAGATTTGAATCTTTTTACTGAATTAAATTTATAGAGGCGTTTTTATTCATATCATAGGTTTGCATTTAGTCCCTAAAACATGTCTAATGAAACATTCAGACTAAGAAAGGTTGTTTACCCAAAGTACCTAAACCCTAATCAGACAGGAATTTACCTAAATTTTTGAAAAAAAAAAACGAAAAACCAAGATTTTGGACATATTTAGCTAAAGTCATAGTGATGTCATAAAACATAGTGAGATTTGACAGTCAGGAAAAAAAAGAAAGGGTAGTGAAAGTCTATTAGAATCAACTAATTAAGGCAAGTGAGTCAGGTTTAATCTTTATTAAAGTATATAAAATATGATAACATGATAAATTACGTCACTAACAAATTTTATTTAATGAATAAACTCAATTAATTATCTCCGTGCAGGGGGGTCGTACTTCACTAAAATATTAAAAGTTATTTAAAAAGAAGATTTGTGTAATTTTCAAAGCATTTTCAACATTCTGTCTGTCAAAGTGAAAAAAGATTCATTTAAATTGATTAAATAATTTAAAATTTTTAATATTTGTAAGTTATATTTTTGAGGCAATTCCTTATAAATTAAAATATTTATGTGGCTTCCAATTATTTATATTTATAAATATTTATCTAAAGATACTTTTTGATATTTGAAATAGAGATTAGAACTTCTGAAAATAACATGGAGAAAATAAAAAACTTATGACAGAAATATGCAGAATTCAGAAAAAGCTCGTAACATCAAAGAAATCACGATGACTTTAAATATATCTAACTCTGTTAAAGTATTATCGGAAAAGGAATCTAGCTCACAGGAAGTATAACCTGCGAATTTAAGAAATCCTCTTGACTTGCTATAGTTTGTCTTTATAGTAAAGATTCCAAAGAAAGTCTTTACGATAGATATTCTAAGTATAATCATAAATAATCCTACTAAGATCAACGCAAGGATGAATACCAGTTATCCTTCGTAGGTGAATGAAAACCTGTATAACTGCTTGAAAAAAATCCTTTTCATCGACACAATTTAAATTGAAACAGCTAAGTGAAGTTCAATAAAAAATTGCTTTGATATACTTATGTTAATTGTTTATATTAATATTTGTTTCGGTATTATTGATTTTAGTAATTTAAAAAGTGACACTTAAGGATTTGGAGAATTAAGCAATCATTGTTTTTAATTAGAACTTTAGTAATTTCGTATTAGTTAATATTATTATTACTTAGTAATGTATTTTTAGAAATGAAATTATTTCATTCCAATTATAATAAAATTGAAATAATAAATAAAAAATAATCTGGAATGTTTGTGGTCAAATAGATAGATGCATTTAGGAAGAAAGATTGCTAAACTCGCATTGCCAATAAATTTAAACTCAATCTCTTATTTGAAGTTAAATTTTTCAAATTACTTTGAAGTTTGATCTAAGTCCTTTTAAATCGCTTATATTTAGGTATTTAAGGAAGAATTTCTGGATTTGAGAATACATCTTGGCCTAAATTTGTTTGTTGTGAAATTCTGGGAGGAAAATTTTGTTCCTAAACGTAAGAGTTCTAAGATTTACCAAACTCAATCTTAAAGAATTTAATTTTTAGGTTAATAACTTTAGATTTAGTATGATCGATAGCCACACGCAATTTAATCCCCAATCGTGAACAAGATTATTGCTGAATGGGTTTTAGAATTGATATAGACTGGAAATGTTAGTGTTTAGTTTTTGCTAGATATCATAACGTGTTTAGATGCAAAATTATGAATATGAAAACTTCCATTTGGTTCAATACCTTCGGATAATTTTAAGGGATAGCTCTTTTATCAAAGCAACATCCTACTTTCTTTTGGAAAACAGGATGAGTTTTTAATATTAATATATTTAATATTAATTTTGAAACTTTTATAACTTACAGCATTTGAGTATTTTTCTGAAGTAGTGGTCATTATGTCTATTTCAACCACTGACTTTTTGTTTCGTAGCGCGAAGCGCTAACCATTAGACCAAGGTTCTATAAGTAAGATTACATATTGTCTACTAGTGACTCTACTTCCCAAAACATTATAAGTGTCATTAATTACGATATATGCTTGAAGATACTGTTTTTAGCTTGCATTACGATACACTGATTTGATTCGTTCATTTGTATAGTTTTTAGAAAATAACATGTATATTGGCATGCTAAATTAAAAGAGATAAAGCAGGTCTTACACTGACTGAGAAAGATATTGGTTGAGGTTAGATTTAAAGGATTCGAGATCATACCCCGAAGGAAAACAATTAAAAAGCAGAGTTCAAACGCGCGAGCAGTACGTGGGAAGAAGCTCAATGAATGAAATTAAGGGAATTTCAAGGAATGGCTGGGATTAAGGTGACAAATGCTAAGATTTTTTAAGGTTGCCTTTTTTTGCGCTGGTTATAACCGACGGTTAAATTATTTTACGAATGTTACCTTTAATTTTAAATAAGACAAAAGTGATTTTGATAGTTACCGTGGTAATGCTATTGTTTGAGAAATTTGAGAGGTGAGACTTTTCTAGTATTGTCAGTCGCGAATCTGTAAGATAAAGATTTGTAACCGGTATTGTGCTTCTACAAGAAAGGAATTTCCCGCGTGGGAATCGACAGCTCAACCCGTACCAAAGTAAAAAAGAAAATAAAATCTGTTGAATTGCAAAAACTTTAGTTAGTGAGAAGAGAATAATTCTCTAATAATCCATACAAACTAGTAAATCAAACCGATAAGATATAAGATTATAAGAAACCTGAGAGCAAACCAGACTTTTATTTCACTGTTGGAAAAATTTTATTTGTATTTGCAAAATTATGGAATTATTAAATTTTGAAACCTAAAGTTTGCTCACTTGGTGTATGTAAACTTAATAATTTTTTTCAACGCTTTTATAGGGTTAGTGTTCGTATTTCTTGCTAACATTCGAAAGGCCTCATTCATTTTGTCCGAGATTGTCAATTGTTTACAGATAAACTTCAGAGAGTATGTGGTTATCTGGGAAATAGTTAAAATGTGAGCTTCCTATCGAAGATTAGTACAACAAACAAACGTTGTCTAAAATTTTTATTTCCAGTGAACTATAATTTACATAATATACAATAAATAGTAAATTTACATTGAGAAAACGTTTTTCGTAAGTGCTGAAAAAAAGTTTACCGATTCAAAAAACTGATCAATTATTTGAATAACGTCCTTGTCATTTAGTCGTTCTTATAGTTGTTCTTGAAACTTGACGATCTAAAATTAAAAAAATACGATGCGCAATTTATAAGTTTAGGATCGCCAATCCAGGGTGATATACTCATCACGAGAGTTAAAAGATGGAATTTAGACCACCGATGTCAGAAGTCAAAATAACAAGTAGAATTCACACCACAGGCACCGCACAGTTCGTCATTGAGGAAAACTCGTTATTTCTGCTACAAAACCAAAAACTTGGGGAAAAAATCTGAGGCAATCTCAGACAGAAGCCTTATCACTGAAATATTGTTTAAATTCAAAGCAGGCAATCTCAGTTTAATAACAAAGTTAGCTGGAACGATTTTGGTTAAAATTTAAATACTTACTAATTTTGTGGATGCTGAATGTGCGCGTAGGCCATCATTTCTTGACCAGACATTTCGTAGGCTATTATCGATGATTTATCATCATTGTTTTCATCTGTAACAACCATTAGTACGTCATTACCTGAAAATAACGTCTTATCTCATTTTATTTGTAAACTATAGATCAAATTTAACCTTGTGGTTTATAGGACTGACGGTCACACTGAAAGTTTGTGAAGCGAAAAAGAGCCAATACTAGAATGCTGACGGACGGACAATTTTTAACGTATATCAATTTGGCTCGTGGCGAACTACAAACTTTAATATTTTTTTTGTGTGTTACAACTATGATGTTTTCAGGGCTGATAGACCATGCAATTATTTGATTTCACAGCCCGATTCCCTTACTTGTTGTATGTAGGGGTAAAAGAATTAACAACAAATAGTATGGAAATCACTATCGAGTTCCCCAACTGGATCTTCAAGCGGTAAAAATTTTTGAACTATTCTTGCGAACAACCAAAACCATGAACCATAGAAATGCGATGTATCAAACCTAAACCAATCACCTAAAGTTTATTTTTTTTTAAAACTATATATTTATACAAAGTTCGTGAAAATGAATATTTCGCAAGATATTCGCATAACTCTTGAAATAAACAATAACGAAAAGAAAGAAATTGAAATAGAAAGAGCTTTGAGAAATAAGCTTTTACTTAATAAGCATAATCATTTCTTAAACGCCTTTAAAAGAAGAATACATGCACCCAGCGCTTTAACTATAAAACCATTAACATGGCTAATATTCAAATATTTACCTTTGCATAAAAAATTAATAAAGTAAAACTATTCCTGAGGTATAAACTTCCGGAAATTTTTGAAAAGTATATTCAAATTATTTACACCAATCTCTATACATTCGGCTTAAAAATTACCAAATTATACAATAAGTACTGCTAGGTATTGTTTTTAAATTTTGGAGCTGACTCCTGCAAGGGACATAATCAAGCAACGCCATATCAAAAAATTAAACAAAAATAGCTAAGGGGGAGAAACAATGGGGTTACATACCTTCAGAAGAATTAAGAACATTCTGCAGATCATTACTATTAACTTGCACAACTGTTTGCTGTTGTTGAGGCTCTTCATAGACACATCCAGTTAGATCTGAAAACATATTTTGATTATTAACAGTTCCAGAGACTGCTGTTATTTGTTTTAAGGCTTCTACTGCTGCTTCAGAATCAGATACCTGGTGTGGATTGTCAGTTAGGTTTGAAAGGTTGATGATTGGCTGAAATGTTAAAACAATTTATGAAATAGAAGATTTTTACATGAAGACTTAAAATGAAGTCAAAACAAAATATTGAACGAAAATATTATAAAGATGATATGCTTTTATTGTTTCACTTAGTTCCTATAATCTACTGTTTTATGAATCTTTGCAATGGTTTAAATTTCTTATGCAAAAGCGTAAATTTATTCTATAAATTATTATTCTCGTTGCAAATGTAAACATCGAAATGATGATCATATTTCTCTGAATAGATAATAAAGTATTTTTTGCAGCGTTAGGACAGTAAATATGATTAGAACATGCTCAATCTCCTGAAATTACTCAAACTAGCCCTCGGTTACGTTTTACTTGGCATTCACTCAGCACATTAATTCAACCACAGACCCTCAATACCCTCTCTTCTGCCTCTCTCAAAAACATTTAACTTTAATTTTAAAATCTTAATCATATCCACCAGGTGCCAACCTCTGACTTCCTTCTATTACACAAGCACCGTTTTTTACAATAAATGCATCCAAACGATACTGATAATAAAATTTAACATGAATTTCACATAAATATTACTATAATATATGAATTAAATTTAGCTTTTTAAAATAAGGTTTTGTACATTTTCATCTTTATACTCTCATACCAATTACCCTACGTCTAACCACCATCTTATTATCTCTAACCACCCTCATATTATCTCTAATCACCCTCATATTATCTCTAACCACCCTCATATTAGCTCTAACCACCCTCATATCAGCTCTAACCACCCTCGTATTATCTTTAACCACCCTCATATTAGCTCTAACTACCCTCATATTAGCTGTCCTTTTGATTCCATTTTAAGCTCACCAGCCCAAATTTCGTCAAATAACAATTCTCAGATTTTATTTAAATTCTTGTAGTTACTGTCACACATACCATAAATAACTGATAAACAGGTATTGAGATCCCAGTGGCCTAATGATAACTAAATTATGTTATACTGAGGTTAACTTTGAGCCTCTTGTGCAATTTGAAACTAAGAAAACTCAAAACCACTATTTGTTTTAGATTCCCAATTTTTGGACAGCCAACAGTGGCATTATTGTAATAAACATTTCTTTATAACCATGATAATGTTATTGAGACTAATGAGTAAAATTTCAAAAGATATTAAAATGACACAAGTTTAGAATGACATAATTTTAGCTAAAAGTAAAAAAAAAAAGAAAAAATCTTAAAATCAGTTTTGAGAAATCGAAAATATGAAATTTAATTTAAAAACTTTTTAAGTCAAAAAAGGCAAACAGGGAAAAATTTGAGATTACACACATGCATCACACGTGCGTTAAGTTACATTGAATATTTAACATTGAAAAAAAAAAAAAATCTAAAAAATGAAATTAAAAGATGTTTGAGTCGTTCTTACTTTTTTATTAATTTCAAAAGCGTTTATTCTTCTTCTTAAACTGTTTTATGTCCATTTATAACATCCAATCGGAAAAGTTATTTTCTGCTTATTTGATGTCTGCAAAAAAATATAGGCACTCTTTACTGTTTTTAAGATGAAAAAAAATTTCAAATATTCAAAAAAGTTTTTAAAAAAATGCATTGCATATGCACACTCATACACAAATATATATATATA
>JAUZNK010092880.1:0-12375 GCA_035046665.1 Euphysa ruthae | reverse complement strand
ATCACAACTGCCTAGTATATTTAATTGAGTCTATATTATGTATATATATATATATTATATATATATATTCATAGAAAAATTATTGTTTTTGGAAAGATTTACCTTAAAACACTATAATTTATACTATATTCTATGATAAATTTACCCTGACATTCTCCTATTTTGTATGGTCCACTTTATTGATTTATATTTAATAACATAATATGTTGAATGATGCAGGTGATTTTAATATTTTCAATTTGATTTTTGTTGTGTACTGTAATTTTGATTACAATTCGCCAAATTAATCTGAAATTTTTGCGAAATCCCAAAAATCTTAATTTCTGAATGTTAAAGGTATTATGCTCTGAATCACTGTCTATTTGAAAGAATACTTGTTTAAAAGTCACAGAAAAAAAAATGTGTATCAGGTCTGTAATTTACAAATTGGATCGTTGAGTTATGCTTTTTCTTACCTGTGTAAGGATTTGAATATAGAATAGATTGCCAAAAATAAAAAAAACAGTAAACTATTGATATACTCGCTGTCTGTTTTTTCTGAAAAATGCACTGCATTGGTTTTTTCATCTTATTAATACAATTACTACAAATAATCAAATGGTTAAAGTAAGATGATATTCGTTGTTCTTCTAAATTACCTATTTTGCGAAAGCAAAAAAGCTCGCTACGCTCGCTTTGCAGCTGGAGCTCATTTGGCAACAACGCGAAAAACTCTCTATAGTAAGGAATGTTTTTTTGTTGACTCTGCAGATATTCTGGCCAAAGTTGCCTATACTCGTGTTTTTTTTTTTTTCGATTATTTTTCTCGCCTTCCCATTTCTTTTTTAATAATATTCTAACAGTAAAGAATAACTAAATCGAGAAAATACGAAATCAAAACCAAATCACAATTAATCTTAATACTATCCACAGGTAATTTTAATAAAATGTTTAAAAATGGACCGGTAAAATTCCCTTCAAGTGGTCTTAAAGTGATGTCCCTTCAAGCGGTCTTAAACGTCTAAAATATTTAGTTTCCTGTCTTTAAACAATGGCGTGAACAGTAAAAGGTAAATTTAAATCCATTTATAATTGGAATATATATTTTATTTAAAAACAAATTTTTAATTCGCTACGTATGCGATATATCATAAAATCATTTTTTTTGTATAAACTATTCTTCCAATAGATCAAAACCAAATAAAAAGCTATTTCAATAGTGTCGACAGAGGATTTATTCCTATTTAGCTAGATCTTTATTGCATATTAATTACTGGTAGCGTAAGAAAATGTGTTGTTTGTTGAATGCTGTTGCAGTTTTCTTCTATCATCAATTACCATTTATAATGTTGGCATGCCAACAAGCTTGACATGCCTTCACACCTTTATGTATTGACTTTAAATATAAGTTCCTCTCTATTTCTACTGAATAATCATACACTTACTGTTCATCATAACGGTTCTAGGATAATCTCACCCGGAAATTTTTCCCCTGGAAAATTGACCACCAGACAATTTTCCCCTAGTATAATTGGCCCCGGACCAATTAACCACTGGGACAATTGTACCCGGATATATGCCTCCTAGAATAATTGGCTACCCCGATAATATCACACTGGTCAATCCTCCCCTTGGATAATTGCCCCCAGGGTAATTGACTCCCTATAAATAATAAGTTGTAAAACAAAAACAATCTTTTGAAATAAGTTATTTATGTTAAATTGGACCAACCAATTAAGCATCATTTTATTACATGTTTTTAAATTGACTTTTGTAAAAGTTTTTAATTGGAAAAGAAAGAAATACAATATGTTAACCAAAAAAAAACATCATGTATGTTTCATTTATCTAGAAACATTTTATTGTGACCAGCAGCACGCAGATAAACCTCTATTTGCCGATTTGGATAGACATCAACGATTCGGATTATGTGTTGATTGCAATCAACATAGTGTCTTCTTCCAGTAGAGGTATACATGCCCTCCTTCATTTCAGAATTCTCACACGAACAATGCTTTCATCTTTTTTTTGAAACCTCCAAAAAGTGGCAAGATGACATTGGCTTGAAAACTAATGCGCCACCACTCAATGCTATTATTGGTATGTGGAAGTTCTTGATCTCTACGGTTGAAAATGTTACAAAACTCTATTTTAAATAACGATGCCCGTCTTGGTGCATTCCTACAGAACCTCCCAATATATATTTCCTCAAAGTATTCAAAGACATCGTCTACAATCGCGATATAGTTTCGCCATAATATATCTACAACTGTATCAAATGCATGCACAACATCTGCTGGAGGAACAAACGCAATGGCAATAATCATTCTCTTGAAATCTGGATTGTCGCTTTATTGCCGCACACGATTTACACTCTTGGTACTTTTCCAAACGTTTTGGCTCCAATGAAAAAAAACACCCTAACGCCTGAGTTCAAGGGTAAACATCACCAATACTCTTGAAAACAGCTAGTTCAAAGTCAACGAACATTGTTTCCGGATTGTTTATTTAAAGCACCCTATTTCACACCTTTGTCAGAAATCTAAGGCATGCTTGTCTATTCTTTTCGGACAGTAGCCATAAACACAAAATAAAATTTCAAAATTGACAAACATGTTGATCGAACAAATTTGGTATTTCTTTGCATAACTTGGATTTGAGGTCCAAAAACCAATCGCAACAATTAGTCAGCAATTCCAGACTATAGAAGAAATACTACTGTGCAAAATAGAGAAAAGCACAGAAAAAGGTTTCAGTGATATAACAAAACATAAAAGGGGTAAGAAGAACATTGACAGCATATCGGTAAGTATCTTCCCAGCGGTATATCAGGAGCTACAAAATATATATTTGCTATAATATAACTTTACCAAGCACACCAAGAGAGATGGCAAGAATAAGCACAAGGATCGTTTTTCACAAAAAAATTTCTATTATACATCACGCTCACACAAAAAAATAAAAATTTTAAATAATTTTATTTCTGATAACTGCTTTTAACCATACCAGCCAAGACTCTTACACTTCCAAATTACCTGAAATTGACAGGTAATATTTTGGATCATAGAAAAAATGGCACGACGGCCAAATCTATCTACAGATCCATCGGTTTAATGCTCAAATAACAGTTTTGACTGATAAAATATAAATTAGAGAACAAGAAGTAAAATTGATAAGATGAATGGGTTTCCTCCTACCACCTATTATAATAAGCTGAAATTTCGCTGGATATACAATTACGGCTTTTTTATTGAACCATTTTTCTGCATTACCCACATTCAAATTAAGTTTAATCAAACTTATACTATTAGCCTTATTCATATAAACAAGACTGCTGTACAAATGCTAAGTATTGTGCTCTTGTATCGTACCACCCAGAATCGCTTAAATCTAATTGCTTCTTAATTGAGCAAGACAATTTGTTAATGGATATTGTTAAACGAATTAGTGGCGCAAAACTTAGTAGCACAGAATTTTCTGTTGGAACCATAACGAAAAAAATAACAGTGAAAGCCTTAGTAAATTTATACTTGGAAAGAAGCAAACATTTAGGGACTTAAAACAATTCAGATCATTTATCAAGAATTGCATGGTTGTAAAAACTATTGAGTTAACAGAAATCATTGGTTTTAATGTATTTAATTATTTTTGCTTTATTTGACACACTATTTTTTGTTGTTTTGGTCGAATTGGAAGCATCGTTAAGTTTACAATATGGCAAATAGTTTTCCATGATGAAAAAAGTATGTCAATTCTATTTATAGGCCAAACTTGATATAATTTTTTCCAATTCCGTACTTTGCCAATTAATCGCTCAATAATAATTCGAGTAGACGCAATATCAAAGTTTTTAGTCGCAATCCTTTTGTTGTTTAGGTCTGTTTAAGAAAACCTCATAGAGTTCTTGAATATAAAAACTTCTATCAGTTATAATATCCTGACCACCTTTAAAAAAAAAATTTCTCCGCTCTTTTCGGTTATCTCTGAATTTGATACACTAAATGTGCACATTAAGAGTGAAAGTCATGACTTTTTATCTTCAATGTTAAAATCGAAGCTGAAATTTACAAACATATTGTTCATTGCAAAACAGGGGCGGATCTAGACGTAATCGACATGGTCAGTTGACCATGTTTAAAGACTAGTAGATAAAATATATAAAAATGTGCTTTGCAAATTTCTCTATAAGTTTATGGATAGACTTAATTGTCCAGGTGTAAATAAAAATAGTAGATTGGCGCTATTTTAACTGAGTAAATTTATTCAAACGGCCTTAAAAACTTAACCAAATTTGTATGGTGTAAACATAACATAAGCATCCTTATCTCATCTAGACCATTACGAAACTTTGGATGCAACTTTAGACATCAACGGACTCAACCATATCTATGTAATATATGTATAAGAATCAAGTCTAGTGAATTTTTTGTATGTTAGGTCATATTTTGCTTACATTTATGAGTCATTTGGCATAATTCTGATAGGGCAAAGTGTGAAATACTTCTTTCCGAAAGATAAAAATTTCTGACCTATCTTCCATTTGGTATATAAAGGCACAAATCAACGTGGAAGTTTTTTTAAAAATTGATCTAAGATGCGGCATGCGCTCTGTCTTGGAAAAAATTAAAGAGAAAAATTTTTATTATCTAAATAAAGGCTTTTCTATAGGGTGAATTTAAATGTATCGACGAAAGCGAAGTTTTTATAATGATAAACTTCATTGATGAGTATTGTTTTCCAGAATGCTTAAAGAAAAGTCAACAGCCTGAAAGATATAACTTCCTAAGCATCGAGCCTGATCAAGAACTTTGATATGCTTATAAAAAAAAAAAGTGGAGCATCATTGATATTAAAGAGATATAAATAATACCACAGTAATAATAATAACTTTGTTTTTGTGACTTTGTTTTTCTTGTTCTTGTGTTCCCTCTTCTTTTATATTGAATTTATCCAATGCTTATTCTAGATATGCTAGGTTCAAGTTATTTTTGGGAATATATTTTTAAACTGTATTATTTTTAAATATTTAATAGAATTAGGTTTAGAATGGTTCTGTCAAATAGTCAAAATGGTGTTCTAAGTAATGAAATTATTATTTTTGAACTTTTTCTGCCCGCATGAGTTATAACCAGAATATCTTTTAAATCAACTGGTAAACCAACTTTGTATTTATAATTTTAAACAAATTTTTCATGTTAACATTGCCTGACAGAATTGAGTCAAATGTCAGCCCTGTGCAATAAAATGCAGAATACCATTTACAAGAACACCAGCAAATATGGTTTCCTTACAAGCAAAACTTTCATTTATCTCAATGTTAATTGCTTATTATTAAAAATTGAAAATTTGAGGAAGATTCCATCTAACACAAAGCCATCAATTATAAAATTTACTGAAAGTGAGATTTACTCCTCTATAGATAACAATGATATTGAAATTTGTAACCACCAAATATTTAGTGGTGAAGTTGTTAGTTTCATCAGAGTATTCGGTGTAAATGAAATTTCACCTGAAAATAATGGTGAAAACATATTTATTAAAATCCTACTCTCTCGAACTAAGCCTTTTACAGTGAATGTAGTGCGGGTATAGCCTACATACCACTTTTTTTTAATTTTTTCGAATACCTGATTCAAACCTTGCACATCATCCATAAGGATAAGCAAGGCCTATTTATCCAAGAAAAATAGACTTCAGTAATAACGTTATGGACAGTAAAAACAATTTTCATTCAAATTGTCTTATATCTATATCTATGCTTGATTTAAACATACTAATTAGGGATCTCAGAACTGGCTCCTCCTCCTTGCAAGACCACATCCTCACAAATGGCTCAGAAAAAATTAGCCAGCCTGGACCTTTTGAAATTTCTCATTCGGATCATCAGCAAAACTTCTATATTCAGAAATCGATTACATTTAGGACTGGTAATAAAAAGCGTATAAGGTTAAGAAGCATGCACAACTTTACCAAGAATCCGCTTAACGAAATATTAAATCGAGAGAATTTCCGAAACTATAAAAACTTATTGTATCATGATCTTTATATATTTTTATAATAAACTGAAATAAATCATTAATGAAATGGCGCCCTTCAAAACAACTAAAATTAAAAAGAAAAAAACATATGCAGACAAAGACCTATTTTACAGGGCTAGAAAAGATGCCTTTGGAACAATTAAGAGAAAAAATTTTTTACTCAAATAAGCTCACCGAAAATATTTGCGGGAAGCAATGCGATAAGTTTATTTTAGATAATCTTGAAATTGTTAATGTTTTTAAGGATTACTTTGAAGATCATTCTACTAATCTGTTGAATCTCCTTCGAAGAGCATCAGATATTTATAACCACATAACAACGTTTACGGCACATTACACGTTTCAAAAGAACTTGAATTCTCAAGGATAGATAGATTAGAATGTAGCCAGAAAAATAATTACTAATTTGAAATTAAATAAAATATATATAAGAAATAAAAATAATAATAGTAATATAAATAATACTATTAACAATAATAATAAAATAGTAATAAAATTAATATTGACAATAATTATAACAAAAATAATAACAACAATAACGACAGTAATATGAATAATAATGATAATGACATAAATTATAATAATAATATAATTGATAAAAATAACAGTAATAATAAAACTAAGCAGGCAAGCAAGCAAGCAATCGATCAAATAACCAAACAAACGAGCGAGCGAGCAAGCAAGCGATCAAACAAACAAACAAACGAGCGAGCGAGCAAGCAAGCAAGAGTGAGGTTTATATAATAAAAGAATAAATTACATAGAATATAATATAATTAATATAACATAATAAAAAGGCAAAAATCAAGGTAAAACACAAAAAGTTATCAAAATATCTATTGAAAAACAATATTTATACTACTTTTTTTTCTTTCTCTGTTGTTAAAACCTTTACGTCGCTCCTTCCAGCGGATACAAATTTTTATTCATTATTATAAAATTTATTAATTATAATCATCGAATCCCCATTCAAAACATCTTAAAATATGTTGTTAGCTATATCATTTATATTGCCAGTTAGTTTAACCTGGCAGTCACAGCTCTTTGATCTTTTACAAAGTTTTATTGCTAAATAACAAGAAGTTGTTGATGCTACTTCGCTACTGCTACTACCAAGAACACTTTCCATGATCTCAGTGTCCTTTTCCTGTAACTTGCTGTCTAATTCGTCATAAACAAATGATGATATAGCAGAACTAAAATCTGTCTCTTGCTGTAAGTCTTCATCCAAAAAATTAATATTTTCTTTTAGTAAAGAATTGTAAAAGATATAATTCTTTCTGAATTAAGGACTTGTCTTAAGCTGACCAGAAATCTACCACCTATTCTTCTCTTTTTATTTTAAAAACCTTTGCTTGATAGGGTAACTTTGTAATTGACTTTTCAATATAAAATCATCACCGCCATTAATAAGTTTGAAATTAAAGCTGGTGATACTTGTGATGTTAATTTTAAAGTGGGTGATCGACTCCATAGTTCGATCAAATTCGCTAATCCCATCTAAAATTCTGTTTTTTTGTTTCCAGAAACACCAGCATTTCCTAGACAGTTCGGACAAACTTTTTGTTTGGACTTTGCAATAGTCCAACCACTTCTAGAAAAAATACAACACCTTGTACTTAAAATACTGTACCAAACGTTTAATGCTCTCGATCATTTTATTTGACAACCATTTCCCATTAGATGTCACTTCAGGCAAAATTTGTATCACATAAGGTATATAGTCTTTTACGCAGACAATCATGAATACAATAATACTTTTAAGTCTTCGTCCCTTTGCATCTGCACCTACACACTCTCCTCCTTAATATTGTGTCCTGAGGTAATTCAACTTTATCAGGAAGAAGTTTGATTGCTTTAACAGCATGCTAAATTTTGTTTAGTAATGCTATTGATAGCGATGGGAATTCCTTAAGTAGTAGTTTTTATGATTTTAAATATGCGCATCGAAAGTGTAAAGCTTAACGGTAACATTAGCTGAATACCTTTTGGCTTGTAAAATTGTCTTTTTTGCAATTCATTGATGATAGATTTTTTTTTCCGACATTGCGTTTCTAATGAAAGCTGGAAAGCTTAACAGCATTCTCAATTTATTTATTTTAGCCTTATCACCTTGTGCAAACCAAGGTGGAAGGCGAACTAAATTAGCTTTGCATTATAATTGAACACTCCACTCTTTATCAACTTTTAATGATTCAATTGCTTTAGGGAAACCGGTATCCAAACATAAATTGTACAAAACAATAAACTCTTCCAGCTTTTGACACACAAAACCTGGTAGCGTATGATTTTCACATAAAAATGCAAACATGTAATTTTATCATTACCTCGAAATGTTGCTAACTCGTCATTTTTGTTAGAAGTAATGTAGATAGCGCTTGTAGGTAGTGCTGAAGGTGTCTGAAGTAACTCTACAGGGTAAATTTTTCGTACAGGATTGAAGTCACACTTTAAGTTTGATTTCTGCGGATGTGCAATTATCAAGTCTTTTAATTTTTTCTTTGCTGCTATTGTAACATGTCGTTACGTATCGCAACTTATTTTGCATCATGGAGCAGAACACTTGTTCACCATTTTATGAGTATACCTAAACAAAAAACAAGCAGAATGGAAATTAAAATACAGTACAAGTTTATAAGATTTCGATAAAAACGAAGAACTAAAATACAATTAAAAACAAAAAACTTAATAAAGACTTTTGAACCTTTGAAAATAGTGTTTAAGGAACTCGAGCTTCAAGTGGAACTTAAGCAAAACATGTAGGCAATAAATCTACTTTTCTCTGTACACTTTGCGTAAAATAATATGAAAAAGAAGTACTGTTCTGAAAGTACTATATCCATGAAAAAAAGTACTATAAACTGACAGTTCTATAAGAATAGTGATGTAAGAAAAATTCAAACAAAATATATAACTTACCAAAATCAGGAGTTCAACTACCCAGTGAAATATCTTGCAGGAGGAAATTAATAAAAATAAATTAACATATATTACTATAACGACTGTAAACGATCTAAAACAAAATATATAAGGGGTCACACCTCTGTAATTTTCAACCTTAGTACCATTCAATAATTTTTTCGTAGGTTATTATGATATTTAAAAAAAATCCAAATAAAAATTCTCGGTTACCCCGCTAGCCCCCAAAAACCAGCAAAAGGACCCAAAATTTAGGTATACGCCGGCCAAAATATTTTGAGCACATTTCATTCCAGGGTTCCAAAATTTTTTACATGGAGACACATCATAAAATGAATGAAACATAATTTTAATTGGGATGACATGTGTTGCGGGTTGTGAGGTCAAAGTTCAGGGGGTAAAAATTAGCCAGTTTTTCGGTCTTAACCAAAATCAGAAATGTGTGTTTAAAATTAACGACAAAATCTAGTTGATAGCTAGTGAATGCAATTAAAATCCACCAGCTACACACGCATCATCTTTTACTGCAGTTTTGTCATTTTTTTCAATTTTCTTGGACGTAGAATCTGACGTTTTACTTTTTAAATTTCATTCATTCGCGTCTCAGCATTTTGTATTCGCTTTTTAAATATTTCCGTTGATCCACTCATAATATACACCCCTGGTTCAATGTTTAATGCTTTGTATATCTTCATTGATCCTTTTGTACAGATATTAAAGTTCGCCATCGTATCATACAAACTAAATTCAAGTTGGTTTAGCGAGGTAAATGTTAATTTTGGGACGCGGTCACTAATTGTCACATTGAAGTTTTCATTGGAACTTTGGTCTTGGAGACACTTTTTTTAATTCACTGTCCTTGCAAAGGTTTTCAAATAATTGTTTAATTTTACAAAAAATTGTCAGTGGAAAATCAGGATCAGGTTTGTATGTTATTGTTTTTTTTTTAGCTTTGTCAGTATTATATTTGCACCAACTGGTGCTACCGGTAGGAAAATGCTGGTTTCATCATACCTTTCAAGTTTCCTGAATTTTGTCTGATAGCAACACCGGCAGAGTTCTGCAACATATAAATTTTCGCATCGGTTAGATGCCCTCGACCACCAAGATTCTTTTCTTTTTCATGAACGTTGGTAAGCGTGTTCCAACTCTTTTTTGGTAGTGCTCGATAAAACCCAACATTTCAACTTTAACACCAGCATAAGTTTTTTTAACAATAACAAAACTCTTGCTGTCACCGTCTCCTAAAGATTTGAAGTATCGTAGTTTACGATGAACAATCGATGTTTGAAATACTCGCTTCGCAAGTTCTTGCTCCATACCGCTAGCAGAACCATGGTAATTAAAGTAAGATTTAAGCCAGTTTCTCCAGTGAACATATGCTGTTGGGTTATTCTTTTGGAAGTCATTTTTAGATTTCAACCTTTTTCAAGTACTGTCACACGAAACACCGAAACCAATAACATCATCAGATGATTTTGCATCTTTTCGAAGTTATTTCGTTGCATCTAACATAGCTATTTCCACAACAGTTTTTGTGATGAAACAGTTTTTTCGATAGCTTTGAAAAATTATTCTCTTTCATTGATTTCGGTAAGTTCATATTTGTTGTGAGCTTTGTAATTCCAGTGTAACCCATGCCCCATTGGAACGCATGGTTTACACTGATCTGTTATTAATACCATAGCCTCTGCCACATATGTTTTTGATGTATAGAATTGATTTGTGTAATAACAGTTAGAGCATTTTAAATATAGGAGAGAAAAAGAGTCCTTGTTTCCTATTGTATCGTTCCTCGAATGACAACGTACAATATTCACACTCCAGAAACAAAAACGAATTAAAAACAAGTTTAATTGAGGTTGAATCAAATACTTAATTTTTTTAAAATAGGTTTTTTATTCTAAAGGGATCCAGTACGAACAAACATTGTGAGAAATCGGCATAACACAGCGCTGAAAAATTATGGATATGCATGGTAGAATAAAGTATATGTTGCCGATGTGCAACAAAAAAGTGTTTTGAATAAAAACGAACAAACCAACCAAAATAATAAAAGTAAAATTAATGTGTTTAATCAAATATAAGTAGCTAAACTGGTATACCTCACAAATAAATAATATAAACCGATTTTATGAGCTTAAATATAATTAACTATTGCGATTTACCAGAACCTAGCAACCACAAGCCTAAGAAACCCATAAAGTTGTATATATGTTACTCAGATCGATATAAATCATACGTCTCAAGAACTGATGCAATATTAATATTCGAAACTTATTTATTGCCCAAACTAATTGATAAAAACATGACGCTGTTTCAGAGTAGAAACGTTAAATGTTAATATTCTGAATTTTAAAGAGAGAACTCTAAAAATAAAATTATATTTAAGATGGCCAAAGTGCATTTGCATAATTTCTTTAAAACGATAAATAAAAAATTACTAATCAACACACTTTAAACGAAGACTTTAAACCTTTTCGTTGACAATAATAAGTTAAAAGCTATTAATTATTGCTTTTTCAAAAAATCCACCTTGCTATTTGACATAGTTTTAAATCAGCTGTTGATATTCCCATATTTCGAGACTAACACAAAAAATATAAATTCAGTAGACATGACTTTCTAAATTTTAATATATATTATATTGAGCCCAGTGTCATATAATGTCCATATAAACATCTGGACATTTTGTTTCTATATCAATATAAGAAAAACTTGTTGACACCATAAATGATTTGATCAAGCCAAATGAAAACCTTTCAAATGAACTTAATACATATTTCAGAGAACTATGCATCTATATTTGTACGAACTATAGTTTACATTAAATGGTAAAAGTACTATAAATGCGCCTGTAGCATACTATATTAATTAACAAATTATACTCAACTATTTATACTTAATTATATTAATTAATTACAAAAGTATTGGTAATAGTTTTTAAACTTAGTTTTTTATGCAAGCCCTTACCAGCGAGTAACATATTTTCCAAGTTAATGGCTCAATCTCTTTTTATTTGTTGTAATCTTTGTGTTTGAGGTAAAAAGAATATATATATATATATATATACATACATAAATTTTTTATATAATGATAATACTAGCTTATTTAAAAAAATATAATACATGAAAATCTTTCTTCGTCACATAGACATAGTTTAGGAATCATTATTATTCAATGACCTTTCTTATATTGATTTCTCATTTTATCGAGAATTAAAATTTAAATGAAAAGACCTCATTCATTCGTAAATTCATTTAAAAGGAAGAATCACACTAGATGTAAGCGATAACTCAAAATTTAAGGTTTTAGTGTAAAATTGCGGTGTCGAAGAATCTTACTTATTTATTTACTTACTTCTTTCTTACTTACTTTACTTACTTACTTACTTACTTACTTACTTACTTACTTACTTACTTACTTACTTACTTACTTA
>JAUZNK010092869.1:0-12375 GCA_035046665.1 Euphysa ruthae | reverse complement strand
GTAAGTAAGTAAGTAAGTAAGTAAGTAAGTAAGTAAGTAAGTAAGTAAGTAAGTAAGTAAGTAAGTAAATAAATAAGCAGGTAAGAATCTTTGACACCGCAACTTTACACTAAAACTTTAAATTTTGAGTTATCGCTTATATCTAGTGTGATTCTTCCTTTTAAATGAGTCAAAAACAAGTTCACGAAATAATGATGTGTTTTCATTTGAATTTCAATACTTGGATTAAAAGAGAAATCTATATTAGGAAGGTCATTAAATAATAATTCCTAAACTTTATCTATGTGACAAAGAAAGACTTTCATGTATTATAGTTTTTTAAATAAGCTTGTATTATCATTATTGGGCGGTTGTGCTTCTTGCTGGGAATCGAGTTTTGCGTAGTAGGGGTATATTTCAATTGGTTATTAATTCCACTTTTTCTTAGGGCGTCTTCATAATGGGGGTCAGATTCTTTAAATACTTATTCGTCTATTGATAATTTAGATATTCGTTTTTGTCTATAGATTTGGGCAGTTCTTTAATAATATTGGGTGGGTGGTTTGATTCAATGTGTATATAACTTAGGAGGTTTTCGGGTTTATGGTATGGTTGGTAGGAATTGGTATTGAGATTAAGTGTCTCATCAAGAAAGTTTACTATTTTTATATTGCATTCGATAGCCAGAGTAAGACCATTGTCCTTAAATATTATTGTTATTTTTTTTTTAGTCCTTTCCGAGTCTGGCCCACTTAATTTTCTAAAAACTGCCAACCCATCATCACGATATAAGCCAATATTTTTAATATTAAAATGAAGGCCTAATTGATATAGAAGGTAGTTCCCGACCAGTTCACAGACCTCTGCCCCATCATACGCACCTATCGTAACATCAAAAATTCCACATGATCTTTTCATCCAGCAGCTATCTTTACTGAACAAAAGTGATTCACGCGCATGTAGAATTAGTCTCTCGTCATCGTTGCTTATTATAACGTGGTTTTTGGCGAACTTCAAAGCATCTGCAAGTAATTTAATTGATATGGAAGGATAGAAGTCTTTGATGTCGAATGTGATGAACTTGTGGTTACTTTTGTCTGGCATGTTTTTAAACCATACTATGACTTCGTCGATGTTTTGCCATTGATTTACGTTTAATTTAGCACGTAAATTTTTGTTAACCTTGTCTAATATTTTTATAACTCTTACGATGGGGGAGTTCTGGAAATTAGGTTTATGGTCTTTAAGTGTAATGAAAGCAAGATCCGTTCCGTTCAAAACCATACGGTTGAGAGTTTCTTTGTTTTTTTATAATGTTTTTACCTCGTATATTTACGCCGTTTTTTACTTCATCGTTTGTTTTCTTATAATTGGTCGTGATCGAGTCGCGTAGCAATTTCGCATACGTATGGCTCAATCACTTATTATTTGTTGTAATCTTTTTGTTTGAAGTTAACAGAAAATAAAATATAATGTATATATATATATTATATATTTTATTTTCTTTTTACTTCAAACACAAAGATTACAAAAAATAATAAGTGATTGAGCCATTAACGTGGAAGATATGTTACTCGCTGGTAAGGACCTGCATAAAAAGCTAAGTTTAAAAACTAACACATTTGTAATACATTTGGAATTGGTTCCATGTGTAATTAATTAATATGATTAATATGAGTAATTAATATAATGTGCTACAGTCGCATTTATAGTATTTTTTACCTTTTAATGTAAACCATAGTTAATTCAAATATAGATGCATAGTTCTTCGAAATATTTATTAAGAAGTTCATCTGAAAGGTTTTCATTTGCCTCATTCAAATCATTTATGACATTATATGACACTGGGTTCATTATAATATATTATATTATATAATTTCGAAAATCATGTCTACTGAATTTGCCTTTTTTGTGTTAGTCTCGAAATATGCCAATGTTATTTAAAACTATGTCAAATAGCAAGGTGCCCTCTTTTAGAATGCGATATTTGGTAGCTTTTAACTCAATGAAAAGATTTAAAGTTCTCATTTAAATTGTGTTGATTTGCAATTTTTTATTCATCTTTTAAAGAAATTATGCAAATGCACTTTGGCCATCTTAAATAATATTTTATTTTAGAGTCCTCTCTTTAAAGTCCAACATATTATTATTTAATGCTTTACTCTGAAACGGCATCATTTTTATATCAATTAGTTTGGGCAATTTTGCTTTAGGCGTCTTTTATTAAAAGAAGTAGCTAGATGCCATGCTCTGTTCAGAAATCATGAGTTATTTCGTAGTAAAACAGTTGAAATTCAACTGCTATATTTTGTGAACACTGACATTATTCTATACTATGTCAACACATTCTTTATTGTTTTTCTTTCATTGAAATTATTCAATTGGAAAAATAGCAAGAAGAACTTTTTTTTTAATTCTTATTTCGTGAGGTAGATGTAGATTACTCATAACGATAACTATTGTGAAATCAGGAACTAATGTGGAGAAAACAGAATAAAATTTTCAATAGAATATTTTTTCATTTACAAAGAAAAAATATCAATACATAAAATAATATATCGTATACAATTCACTGCTTTCTTTGCGGAATAATAGACCTTGTAATATGACTTTTCATTTCTGTAATATACGTTTTTCATTTTTTTTTTATTCCAAAACAGTAGCGTGCTCCTAACCACGTTGCTTTGAACAAACGAATTTAAGCTTCGAATATTAATATTGCACCAGTTCATGAGACGTTTGATTTATATCGAGCTGGGTAACATACATGCAACTTTATGGGATTCTTAGGCTTGTGGTTGCTAGGTTCTGGTAAGTCGCAATAGTTAATTATATTTAAACTCATAATAGGTTATATTAGTTATTTGTGAGGTATACCAGTTTAGCTAATTATATTTGATTAAATACGTTAATTTTACTGTTATTATTTTGGTTGGTTTGGTTGTTTGTTTGTATATTTTATTCGACCATGCATATCCATGTTTTTTCAGCGCTATGCTAAACCGATTTCTCACAATGTTTGTACTGGATTCCTTAGAACATAAAACCTATTTAGGAAAATAAAGTGTTTGGTTCAACCTCGATTGAACTTGTTGTTTAGAGAGACAGATTCAATATATTGAAATATCAGGATATCGGATAAAGGATAAGTCTATTCTATCTGATGTTTTTAGTTCGCTTTTGTTTCTGGAGTGTGAATATTGTACGTTGACATTCGCGGAACGATACAATATGAAACAAGGACTCTATTTATCTCTTCTATATTTAAAATGCTCTAACTGTTATTACACAAATCAGCTCTATACATCAAAAACATATCGAAATCAATGAAAGACAATAATTTTTCAAAGTTATCGAAAAAAAATTGGATCTATCACAAAAACTTTTGTGGAGATAGCCATGTTAGAAAAGATGCAATATCATCTGATGATGTTATCGGTGATGGTGTTTCGTGTGACTGTACTTGAAAAAGGTTGAAATCTAAAAATGATTTCCAAAAGAATAACCCAACAGTATATGTACACCAGAGAAGCTGGCATATACCTTACTTTAATTACCAAGATTCTGCTGGCGGTATCGAGCAAGAACGTGCGAAGCGAGTATTTCAAACATCAATTGTTCATCGTAAACTATGATATTTCAAATCTTTAGGACAGCAAGAGTTTTGTTATTGTTAAAAATACTTATGCTAGTATTGAAGTTGAAATATTAGAATATATCGGACACTACCAAAAAAGAGTTATAACGCGCTTACGGACGTTAAGCAAAAAGAAACGAAAAATGATATGTTGCAGAACTCTTCCGGTGTTGTTATCAGATAAAATTCAGGAAACTTGAAAACTTGGCCAAATTATTTCATGTTTCATCGTCAAAGAATAACAATTGGCGCTCTCCGCATTTTCCTATCGGTCGGTGCAAGTATATTATTGACAAAGCTAAAAAACAATAACATACAAATCTGATCCTGGTCTTCCACTGACAATTCTTTGTAAAATTAAACATTTATTTGAAAATATTTGCAACGACAGTGAATTAAAATAGTGTTTCGAAGTAAAATTTCAATGAAAACTTCAATGTGACAATTTGGGACCGTGTTCCAAAATTAACATTTGTCTCTTTAAACCAATTTGAATTTAGTTTGTATGATGTATGTATGATACGGTGGCAAACTTTACCATCTGTACAAAAGCATCAATTAAGATATACAAAGCATTAAACATTGCACTAGGGGTGTATATCAACAGAAATATTTAAAAAGCGAATACAAAATGCTGAGACGCAAATGAAAGAAAAACTTAAAAAAAGTAACACATCAGGTTCTACGTGCAAGAAAATTGAAAAAATGACAAAACTGCAGTAAAAGAAGACGATGCGTGTGTGGCTGGTGGATTTTAATGCATTTACTAGCTTTCAGCTAGATTTTTTCGTTTATTTGCTTTTATGAGCGATTTTTTGTTGACTTTTTGTTGAAATTTTTCTCAAACTGGCTATTTATAAACTATTTATAAACTTATAAATTTATAAAGAAATTTTCAGCTTATATTTAGTCCATTGAATAGCTGCTGTAAAATTAACGAATTTTTTTTAAAATATATACTTTTTTGATTTTGGTTAAGACCGAAAAACTGGCTAATTTTTACCCCCTGAACTTTGACCTCACAGCCGGCAACACATGCCATCCCAGTTAAAACTATGTTTCATTCGTTTTATGGTTTGTCTACAAATACATCATGTAAAAAATTTGGAACCCTGGAATGAAATGTGCTCTTTGGCCGGTGTATACCTAAATTTGGGGTCATTTTGCTGGCTTTTTGGGGTTAGCGGGGTAACCGAGAATTGTTATTTGGATTTTTTTTAAATATCATAACCTACAAAAATCATAACCTACAAAAAATTATTGAATGGGACTAAGGTTAAAAACTACAGGGGTGCCGCCCCTTATATATTCTTTTTCAGATCGTTTACAGCCGCTATAGTAGTTCATGTTAATTTGTTTTTATTAATTTCTTCCTGCAAGACATTCCGCTGGGTAGTTCAACTCCTGATCTTGGTAAGTCATATGTTGTATAGTTATATGCATATTTTGTTTAAATTACCCTTACATCGCTATTCTTATAGAACTTTTAGTTTTTAGTAATTTCTTTTCATGGATACTTGTAATTTCAGAACAGTACTTTCTTTCTATCCAGTTGTATTGTGCTTGATATTGTTTTACGCAAAGTTTACAGAGAAAATTAAATTTATTTCCTACATGTTTTGCTTAAGTTCCACTTGAGGCTCGAGTTCCTTAAACCTTGTTTTCAAAGGTTCAAAAGTCTTTATTATGTTTCTTGTTTTTAATTGTATTTTAGCTCTTTCGTTTTTATCGAAATCTTATAAACTTGTACTGTATTTTAATTTCCATTCTGTTTGTTTTTTGCTTAGGTATACTCAAAGAATGGTGCACATGTGTTCTGCTCCATGATGTAAGACAAGTTGCGATACGTAACGAAAAATTACGATAGCAGCAAAGAAAACATTGCAAAATTCCGTTTTCTTTTGAAAAACCGGAATTAAATAGACTTTGGTTTCGTTGTATGAACCGTTCCGATTGGGAGCCTACCAAACACTCAATTATATGTGTACTTCATTTTGAGAAAAGACTTGATAATTGCACATTTGCAGAAATCAAACTTAAAGTGTGACTTCAATCCTGTACGAAAATTTTACCCTGTAGAGTTACTGCAGACACCATCAGCACTACCTACAAGCGCTATCTACATTTCTTCTAAGAAAAATGAGGATCTAGCAACATTTCGAGATAATGATGAAATTACATGTTTTGCATATTTGTGCGAAAACCATGCGACACCAGGTTTTGTGTGTCAAAAGTTGGAAGAGTTTATTGTTTTGTACAATTTATATTTGGACACCGGACACGGACACCGGTTTCCCTAAAGCAATTGAATCAATAAAAGTTGGTAAAGATTTAAATGTTCAATTACTGTATTAAGTTAATTTAGTTCGCCTTCGTCTTTGGTGTGCACAAGATGATATGGCTAAAATAAATAAATTGAGAATGCTGTTAAGCTTTCCGGCTTTCATTAGAAACGCAATTTCTGAAAAAAAAATTTATCATCAATGAATTACAAAAAAGACAATTTTACATCGGCCGCCCTATTCAGATAATGTTTCCCGTTATGCTTTAGACCTTCGATACGCATATTTACAATCATAAAAACTGCTACTTAAGAAATTTCCATTGCCATCAATAGCATTACTAAACAAAATTTAGCATGTTGTTAAAACAATTAATCTCCTTCATGATAAAGTTGAAATATCTCAGGACTCTGTAAGATGGTTGACGAGATGTATTTGCAGAAAGGGACACAATATCAAGGAGGAGAGTATATAGGTGCGGATGCAAAGTGACGACATTATAAAGGTATTATTGTATTCATGATTGTCGCCTTAAAAGACTATATACCTTATGAGATACAAGTTTTGCCTGAAGTGACATCTAATGGGGAATGGTTGTCAAATAAAATGGTCGAGAGCATTAAACGTTTGGTAAAGTATTTTGTGTACGAGGTGTTGTGTTTTTTTCAGAAGTGGTTGGACTATTGCAAATTCCAAACAAAAAGTTATTCCGAACTGTCTAGGAAATGGTAGTGTTTCTGGAAACAAAAGAACAGAGTTTTACTTGGCGCTAGCGAACTGGAACAAACTGTGGAGTCGATCCCCCACTTTAAAATTAACAGCACAAGTATCACCAGGTTTAATTTCAAACTTCTGTTCCCAGGCAATGGCAATTGATGAACTTGTTAATGGTGGTGATGATTTTATATTGAAAAGTCAATTACAGAGTTACCCTATCGAGCAAAAGTTTTCAAAATAAAAAGAGAAGAATGGTTGGTAGATTTTTTGTCAGCTTAAAAGAAGTCCTTAGTTCAAAAAGAATTATCTTTTACAATTCTTTACTAAAAGAAAATACTAATTTTTTGGATGAAGACTTACAGGAAGAGACAGATTTTAGTTTTGCTATATCATCATTTTTTATGACGAATTAGATAGCAAGTTACATGAAAAGGACACTGAGATCATGGAAAGTGTTCTTGGTAGTAGCAGTAGCATCAAAAATTGCTTGCTATTTAGCAAAAAAACTTTGTAAACGATCAAAGAATGTGACTGCCAGGTTAAACTAACTGAAAAATATAAATGATATAGATAACAACACATATTTTAAGATGCTTTGAATGGGGATTCGATGATTATAATTTATAAATTTTATAATAATGAATAAAAATTTGTATCCACTGGAAGGAGCGACGTAGTACAAGGTTTTAACAACAGATAAAGAAATAAATAGTATAAATATTGTTTTTCAATAGATATTTTGAATACTTTTTGTGTTTTACCTTGATTTTTGCCTTTATATTATATCATATTGATTATGTTACATTGCATGCAATTTACTCTTTTATTATCTAAACCTCACCCCCACCCCAGCATAAGAAGGAAGCTATAGGCCTACTTCCAGCTTTTCCAGTATTTGCTATATCACAAATTCAAATTTTTATTTGACTGTAAGTAGAAAATAAGAAATAACTCTACAAGTATCTAGTTTCCAAATAGAAGTTTTAAGTGAAATATCAAAATTAATTATAAATTGAAATAATTTTATAACATATTTTATTCCCAATACGTCTCATGAAAGTTTTTTTTTACTTACTTGGTGCCACACCTTTTGCTTAAATTCATTAGATGTGTGGTCTCAGCCATAGTATGTTTTTTATTCATGTGTTACATGACATATTATATAATGCTCTGTATTTTTAAACATGTTTATGGTAAATTGCTTTCTTGCTTGCTTGTTTGCTTGTTTGCTTGTTTGCTTGCTTGCAAAGTTCTGTTGAAATGTTTAATGTGCCTTAAATGTTGTTACGTGGTTATAAATATCTGATGCTCTTCGAAGGAGATTTTAGTAGAATGACCTTCAAAGTAATCCTTATAAACATTAACAATTTCAGGATCATCTAAAATGAACTTATCAGATTGCTTCCGGCAAATATTTTCGGTGAGCTTATTTGAATAAAATTTGTGGTTTATTTCTCTTAATTGTTCCAAGGGCATCCTTTCTAGCCCTGTAAAATAGATCTTTGTCTGCATATGTTTTTTTCTTTTTAAATTTTTTTTACTATTTATTCCTATTTTCTTTGCCACATCCCTGTCAAAACACTTCAGAGAATAGTTTTTAATTTTAGTTATTTTAACGGGCACCGTTTCATCAATAATTTATTCCAATTTATTATAAAAATCTGCGAAGGTTTGCACTGAGTTTTTATAATTTGGGAAATTCTCTCGATTTAAACTTTCGTTAAGGGGATTTTTGGTAAAGCTGTGCATGCTTCTAAACCTTATACGCTTTCTATCACCAGTCCTAAATGTAATCGATTTCCGGATATGGAAGTTTGGCTGATGATCCGAACGTGAAATTTAAAAAGGTCCAGGCTGGCTAATTTTTTCTGAGCCATTTGTGAGGATGTGGTCTTGCAAGGAGTTACCTGTGTGAAATCCCTAATTAGTATGTTTTTATCAAATATAGACATAAATTCTTTACATTTACTTAAAAGACAATTTGAATGGAAATTATTTTTAATGTCCAAAAGGTTGTCATTGAAGTCTATTTTTCTTGGATAAATTAAATGGGCCTTTCTTATCCTTATGGATGATGTGCAGCGTTTGAATCAGGTATTCGTAAAAATTGTTAAAAAAAAATGGTATGTAGACTATATCCACACTACATCCACTGTAAAAGGCTTGGTTCGAGAGAGTAGAATATCAATAAATATGTTTTCACCATCAATCTCAGGTGGAACTTCATTGAAACTGAATCCTCTGATGAAACTAACAACTCCACCAGTAAATATACTCTTGTATAATATTTGGTGGTTACAAATTTCAATTCCATTGTCATCTATAGAGGAGTAAATCTCACTTTCAGTAAATTCTGTGATTTATGGTTTTGTGTTAGATGCAATCTTCCTTAAATTTTCAAGGGCCTGCATTCTGTTGCACAGGCCCTGTATTAGACTCAATTCTGTCAGGCAATGTTAACATGAAATTTGTTAAAAATTATAAATGCAAAGTTAGTGTACCAGTTGATTTGAAAGATTTTTTGGAAGATATTTTAGTTATAACTCATACGGACAGAAAAAGTTCAAAAATAATAATCTTATTACTTAGAACACCATTTTGACTATTTGACAGAACCATTTTAAACCAAATTCTATTGAATATTTAAATTTATTACAGTTTAAAAACGTATTCCCGAAAATAACTTGACCCTAACATATCTAGAATAAGCATTAGATAAATTCAATCTCAGTGAAGAGGAAACGCAAAAACAAGAAAAACGAAGTCATATAGCAATAATACGATTTGTTATTATTATAGTGTTATTATTTATATCTCTTTATTATCAACGGCGCTACACGTTTTTTTTTTTTTGTAAGCGTATCAAAGTTCTTGATCAGGCACGATGCTTAAGAAGTTTCAACTTTCAGGCTGTTGACTTCTTCTTTAAGCATTCTGGAAAACAATACTCAGCAATGAAGTTTATCATTAAAAAATTTTAAAACTTCGCTTTCGTTAATACATTTAAATTAATCCTATCGACTTCCACGCTGATTTTTGCCTTTATATATCAAATGGAAGGTGGGTCAGAATTTTTTATCTATCGGAAAGAAGTATTTCACACTTTATCCAATCAGAATTATGTCAAATGACTCATAAATGTAGGCAAAATATGACCTAACATGCAAAAAATTCACTAGACTTTATTCTCATGCACATTTTTCATAGGTTTGGTTGAGTTCGTTGATGTCTAAAGTTTTATATAAATTTTCGTAGTGGTCTAGATGAGATACGGATGCTTAAGTTATGTTTACACCGTACGAATCTAGGTAACTTTTTTTTTTAGTTAATTTTTTTTCAGCTTCGAATTTTAATATGAAGATAAGAAGTCATTACTTTCACTCTTAATGTGCACATTTAGTGTATCTTAAATGCACGTATTTAGTGTAACTTAATGTAAACATTTAGTGAGAACTTTTAATTTCATCATATTTTTTGTAAGAAGAATGTAGGGAAAATTTTTCACAAAAGTAGTTTATTTTCAAAAATATAATAATATAACTCAAGCAGGAGTTGTTTCCAAGTTTATCCCCTGGATCAATTAAATAAATATTTTTGAACTGATGTTAACGTGACAAAACACTCGTACTAGTCCATATATCCCATCATTAAAATTTAAAACGGTTGATGAAACACCTATTCCGAGCGCGCACTTGGGAACAAATGTTTCATTAGGAAATCTTTTCTACAAAATTTTCTTGGCAGCCTCGTCTCGTCTCGTCCGGGTTTTGAGTCAATCCATCGAAGCAACGATTCAAAAGATCACTATCCCTTAAATCCTTGAAAACGGGGTAAAACATCTTTTATATACTTATCTTTAGGGTATGAACACAAAAAAAACACCTTAAAACTATATATTTTTGAAATAATCATTATATTTTAAGTCTAGTGACATTAAAAAAATTTTGTATTTTTTAGCGAAAATCATCATTCTTTTGCAATCTTAAAATTATCCCATATTACTAGTTAAAACTAGAAAGACAGATGTGTCATATAATATTTTATAAATGTCATTAAAGTAAAGTAGAAGGTAGAAGCCCTGAATCTCTTTGCAATGTGGCTTGTAAAGTGAAAACACTTCATAAGGCATCTTGCTTGATTATGAATCAAGCAAGATGCAACTCAGCAACCTTCCATACTCAACCCCTTCACGTCATCAGCTCTTCACAAAGCTCAGGTATAAAATTTTTTAATGTTTCATGTACGATTTCAAAATGTCCTTGAGATGTCACAATTCCGGCAAATATTTGACTTGCCCTGAAGTATAACTGTTGCCATGGTAAATAGAAAAAACAGGTTAAACAACGAAAACTCAAAATACAAATTTTATAAAAAATATGAATCTTTTTTATATTTCGGATACGGTTAAATGGCCAAAAATTTGAAAAAATCTGAAAAAATCAAATCTTCAAATTTTTTTAAATTTTCGAAAAATCTAAAGAAAAGAAAAAACTAAACTTTTTCGGAAACTTTTTTTCTATTACACTCTCTATGTTGTTCCGGCTCTTCTCTAAAAATTTCATGGTTGTATATAATCACATAGCATTTCACTTGAAATTTCTCTTTCTGATCATCAGCCAAATTTCTGTACTCGCAAAATCATTAGGTTTAGACCTGGTACTAAAAAGTTCAGAAAATGCAGAAGAAAGATGATGTCAAACAAATTTTCGAAATTAGGATAATTTTGATAATGTTAACTTCGCCATTGTAGCTTTTGCTCAAAATTATAAACAAACTATTGGTGATATAACACTCATGAAGAGATTTAAAAACAATTCTCCAGAGGGGTTTGGCAAAGCAGTTGCAGAAAAATAAGACATAAACTGTATAAAAAAATTTAAAAGGACAAAAAATGATGCAGAAAAGGAACTATTTAGTAGAACTAAAAATGATGCTCTTGGAACAATTAATAGAAAAAAAAAGATTTTTTTACAAATAAACTTAATGAAAGTATAGGTTGATCTAAAAATCTTTGGAAAACTTTGAAAGAAATAGGAGTTACAAAATCAAAAAACCCATCTTCACAATCTAATTTTTGCTTAAAGCAACGTAATAAGTTTGTTTTTGATCGTCTTCAAACTGATAATGCTTTCATAAATTTTTTTGGAAATCTTTCAACCAATCTTTTAAATCTCCTTCCAAGATCATCAAATGTTTATTTTAGTCAAAGAACCCTAAATTTTTATGGTAAAACGAAAATTTCTAAGGAATTTGAATTCTCAAGGGGGCACTGAGGATGTAGTTAAAAACATAATTAATGACTTAGAACTAAATAAGTTTGGCGAAATATTATCTATGTTATAAAAGGACGGCCATGTTTGCATTTTGAGGGAGCAAGACTGAAACAAAAAACCACAGACCCACATTGTTTTTATTAATTGCATCCAATATTTTGAAAAAAAGTAGTGAAGCTCAAACTAGAATTCGTTGAAAAAGAGAAAATATAATAATTTCAATCTGGATTTCAGAAGGGTTTTTCGACAGACACTGGAATGATCCTTATAGATCTTCAAAAGGCTTTGATACAATGCATCTCAATATTTTGCTTGAAAAACTGAAATCCATGCCTTTTTTCGGAGAATGCCGTTTACTGGTTCAAGTCTTAACTCTCAAATAGAAAATATTGTTGTGACAGACAATTTTTGTACCTATCCTTGACATCATCTTTTTTTTTTTTTTTTTTTTTTTATGTTAATGGTTATAATTTTTGTTTTTTTTTTT
>JAUZNK010092858.1:0-12375 GCA_035046665.1 Euphysa ruthae | reverse complement strand
CATATATGTTTGTATTTAGTTATTGGATAGTTTATTCAGCAAGAGATAAGATTATTATTTATTGTATTGTCTTATTGTGTATGAAACACTAAAATAGGGATTCTAAAAAAATATTTTTTAACCTAGGCTTAAAGATGATAGAAATTATGAAACAAATTCAAACTGAATGGCATAGATGTAATATAACTTCCAGGCATAATAACTTTAGAAGTAGAGTTCTTTCATGTTGGCATTGTAAAAATCCTATTACTAGCACTGCCATTTAAAGTGCAAACAAAGTTAAAAATCATGTATGTTTAGAATTTTTAATATATATATATATATATATATATATTTTATGGCTGGAAGAGAAAATACATATTGTTGTGTTTTCTCTTTCAACCATAATATATTGCTCTATCTACACCATTGATATCGAGCACTCTTGTTTAAAGAAGAAACCATAAAGATTATATGTATATGTATATATATCAGCCTATTTTTAAGTTGTAACTTGTAAAGGACAGTGTTACAATTGAGGTCATCTTTTCCCTGATCAAATGGAGAAATATTTGCATTATTTCTAATTTGGAAACTATAATTTAGCAGAAGGGAAGAGAAAGAATATGTCCTCGATCATAAAGTGTATTTCTGTCTTCATAGGTTTGGCAGCTCAACCTTCAAAAGGGAAATCTGCTTTTCAGATATATTCTGATCCTACGACTGTTATTGATGTTAATTTGAAATCAAGTCAAGCAAACAAGTCCAGTTTTAAAGATGCTTCTGTCCTTTTTAATAACGAAAAAAGCAGGTAGATCATACTTGCTTGTTTGTTAACTTTTCTAGTGAGAGCTATGGATTAAATTATTTCCTTCCTTCATGCATAATATTTTGGACTTTATTATTTTTTGATGAAATTTTATAAGATGAAAGAACTAAATTGTGTTTCTTTTCTATTTTATTTTCATTTATTTTTGTATTTAAACAATTCATTTCATACATAAATTAGTCTTGTCTTTCATTAACTATTTTTTTTTTTACTATGATACTAATCTCACAAATATAAACCTGAATCCTTTCTTTAGCACAAAGGATTTGTTTGGTGGAAATGAGTTGGCTGATAACCTTAAAACATTAGACACAATCAAGCAACAGCCTGCATCTTTTAAACCTGGTTAGAGATTTATATTAATTATGCCAAGCAATAAATTTTAAAATATGGATTGTGCCTTAGTTTCAGAACATATTAAATGAATATTTGCTAATTTCTTTGGAATAAATGTAATTTTTTCAATTTCACTCCACTTAAAGAAAAAGTTAATTTGCTGAAATAAGTTGAAATTTGCAGTGATATTATGGTTTTTTTTTTTTTTTGGTTTGAGAACCTTTCATTGCATTTTCATGATATTTTACAAAATTTTATGTTAATTAGAAACTTTTTTTTGCACATATGATTGCATGAAAGTTCTCGTTGTTAGGGGCTAAAATAGATCCAAACATTATTTTTTATGAATTAATACTAATGCTAATATTCTGCTGAAATTTTGGGGTTGATAATTTAGATGGTTTTGGCCATTTTGAAATAAAAAATTTATTCTCATCTAATTTATCGGTGTGTGATTTGCTAGAGAAATGTATTTTGCTCCTCAATTTTACCCTTGCATTGAATCTACAAATCCATTTTACTTAACTTACAAACTTTTTCGTGGTGTTGAACACCAGCAAGAAAGCATTAAATGTATCATGGAAAAAATCAGGAGCTACTGAACATTGTAAAAATCTAAAGTTCTAAAGTATCTAAAGTTGATGGTCTAGTGGTTAGCATTACGTGATACAAAACAGGAAGTTGTTGGTTTAAATCCTCATGATGAGCATTACTGGCAAGGCCAAAGTCCAATATAATCACCTATGTCCGTTCTTCTATTATACGTTTTCTCACTAACCTGTTATTAATTTTTTTTGAGATTTTGCAAAGGTGATAAATATAGAAAAGTTACAGTTACAACTTTGAAAGAAAAAATTATTTGTTTTGCGATACTAGGTCCAGTTTTGGGCCTAAAATCAACATTTTTAAAAACGAATTTTCTCAAAAACCATTGCTTTATTTTCTTTGAATACTTTTGTATAGGTAAAGGGCAATTGGGGAAATTTTTTGATCCATCCCTGACCCAAGCATTAAAACCTATCAAATTTGGTCGAAAAATGTAGTTTTTTGAATTTCTTGAAATTTATTTACAATATTGTTTATGAATACTTCAGCATTATGGCTGTTTTAAAAGTGTTACAGGTCCATTATCTAGGACCCAAACAAAGCATGATCATTTTAGGCCTAAATTATTTTTAAAATTTTAAACTTTGCATGAAGCTAAAGACGAAAATTGTTATTTTCCTGTGCAGGCCCTAAAACATATTAAATTGATGCCATTTTTTATATTGATTTGGATTTTAAGTATATTTTTGGTTGATTTTTGTCATTTGAAATTTTTGTTGAGGCCAGTCATTAAGACCTGAAATTTTATTTAAAAACTTAATAAACTTTTTTTTTATACTTTTTTTTAATCTTTTTCATGTAAATGCTAACATTTTTTGCAATGTTGGAAAATTTGTTCATACTTATTTATTGCCCTTCTATCAATTACATAGCAGATTTGGTTGCTGAGCTTAAATTACTTACTGGCAGAAATTTTTCGTAACTCATTCAACCTATGAAAATAAAATACACATACACAAATTTTGCAGTTTAAAAAATTTAGACATGTTTAAAAACTCAATTTAAAGTAACAAAAGTTAAGCAAGATGGCACATATTATATACCACTGCAAAGCTATATAGTTTCTCTTTAATTAAAAAATATATGTCTGGGAAAAACAGTAGTTATGTATTGATTATATATTATCAGTAGTTATCAATTTACAAATTATACGGAACCAATACAGAATGAGCACTAACAATTTTTTTCATATATTTAGAAAAATGGTTAAGAAATATAGTAAAAATCATCTGATTCTAATATTAAAAACCTGAGACATATAGCTTTGCAACGATATGTCATAAGCCATGGTTTATGAATAAACACATAATTTGTGATAAATAATGCCGTTTATAAAAGTCACACAAAAATATATGATTATATTGTCACTAAAAATATCAGTTAAAATGTCTGTACCAGAATTAGTGTTAGGCCCAGTTCTTTTTGGTTTCTGGTTATAAGGGCGACCTCGTTTTGGCTTAGGCTCCTGTACTTGGAGGAAATCATATTGGCTTTATTTACCCCAGCATCATTACCAGTTTGTTGGTTTTTGAGGTCACTACTTTTGAGATGTTGAGCATTTAGGTTGATACCATCCTCATCTGAGGAACTATTATATTCAATTTCGGATTCTGATGTATCAACATCATAATAAACATCATTTTCTAATCAATTAAGAATGTTGTCAACTGCATCAACTAGGGTATCTCTTTGGTGGGTTTCCAGAGGAACATGGTTTATCATCCACCATTTTTAAAAAGTTGTTTACAAACCTTCCGGTGATTGGAAATGCTCAGAAACCACTTTATTTTGAAAACAGAGTCTTGCGTAAATATGTGACATAGCCTTAAGAGCGTAAAAACCAATATTCATTGAGAATTTTAATTTTTGTATGAATCGCTGTTGCTCACAGTGGCTCCCGGTACTGAATAAGATGTGGTAGGTTACCTGGGAGTCCATTATTCACTAAAGTGTTTGTTTATGTTAATTCATTATCAACTTTTGGTCGCATAGAATAGCAGGTCCTCCTTCCTGTCCTAAATTTGGTATACTTTTATCAAAAAAATATACAAGTGTTTAATCTCTCTAAATTTACTGCTGAATGCACAAAATGAAATTAAATATTATTTATCTTCAGGTGTAATTGTCAGAAGTATTGAACTTTAGTGCTCCGGGCTTATAAAAATCCATCTGTAAAGCAATACTGTAATTGTCAGAAAATTAATTTGTATATATGAATTTCATAGTTTATTGGCTAGGTTGATCAAGCACTGCATAATGGGATGAATATATTTCATTTTACAGCATTATGTTCTATGTTCTATGAATAGAAAGTTCTAACCGTTTTACTATTTTTTTTTTTTTTTTAATTTTGTAAGAGTAATTTGATTGGCTGGCTTGTTTTTTGCTTAATATTTTTTATAGGTTTAGAAAATCAACCTTCCAAAGGATCTGCTTTTCAAATATATTCTGATCCTACCGCCACTTCTATTGGTGATGTTAAAAAGAATTCATATTTAGAAAACGACAAGTCTATAGATAAAGAAGAAAGTTTCACTACAGGCAATGATAATAATAGGTAGGTCTTTAAAAGAACTATTTTTTGTTGGTTAGCACCTTAATATCGTGTGTTTTGGCATATTTTATAATACATATTTAATAAATATAATTTTATAAGATTCTATTAAAATCCACAAATTATTCTGTTTTTCTGCATAATTATATAAAATTATGTGTAAATGATAATTACAATTAAATGATTGTCTTATTTTAATTATTTATATATATTATTATATTCTATTATATTGTATTATATAATTATTATAATTATTTATATATTCTTACAAAGTTTTTATCATTATCGTTATTATTTTTATCCTTTTTAGTATGATAAATTTCAAAACACTGATTCAAGCATAACGCTACATGGCATTTTGCACACCAGAAACATGAATCTTGACGTGCACCCATTTTTGACAACGAATACACTTTCTCTGTGCTCTTGTTTTATTTCCTGTTGAAAATAGTTGGGAAATAAAATGCCTGTCAACTAATCTCAACATGTTTGTACGAATAAGGTTGAGGTTTGGACTGGCTGTGTGTGAATCATGTCTTCTAATTTATACCACTAGCAGATATGTGACCTCATTTTTAAAACAGTCTGCTGATTAGATACATTTCAATGGTTATTTTATTTTATAGGACGAATGAGAACCAGAGTATCCTTACTGATCTTCACAAGACCCCTTTGACAAAACGATCACAACAAATGACTGATGGTGAAGCACCTCCATCTGTTACAGTTAATCGACTAATGGCTAAAGATTGTATACATTCCATGTTTAACTCATCTATCTTTAGCAATGCAGATTCTTGTGAAAATTTTACTCAAACTATGGGTGGTATATATTCTATTCCTACTTCAACATCTCATTCAAAACCAATTTTCCCAGAGAGCCAGCAGGAAATTGTTGTTACTTCTGCCGATACAAAGTATTCAATTTTATATGCATTTTTTAACATTTTTTAGTGACAAGAGTTTTTGTCTCGTTTTGGTTAAATTTCGCTCTTACCGTAAAATTAAAAAGGAAAGACATTGCCTCCCAATATATTTTTTTCAAACTAAATAGAAATACGGGATTCTGTTATTATGTAAGATTAGAACTTATCCCCTGAGTTGTTAGACTGGCAGTCTATAAATCAAATTAATGAAAAAAAATTTTAAAATAGCATATAAACTTTTATCACTAAAGGGCTGGTTTTGTATATAAGCTTATAGCACATACAATTGTCACGGCTGCATTATAATACGCAGATTCATATTTTTATGACCCAATTTGATATTCTTTTTATATTGCTGGTGTATTTAGAGAGGTTTTTAACTTTATGGCCCATTAAAAAGAAAGAAGAAGTGATATAAGCAAATATTTTTAACACTATTGTCTACCATGGAGAAAAGAGAGGTTTCAACAACTTCAGTGACATATTGTTTGATTTTTGATTGAAATATATTTTCCATTGAAATACCTAGTCTTTAATTTTATCCAGGTTTCTTTTTAACAGACTTCTAATAGGCTACCTGCTAATCTCTAAAGATTCTGTCAACGTTAACTAGTTTTCTCCTTAGCCAATACATCTAACCTTCGGCGCTGCTGACTAAACTCAACTGAAAACTGTGAATTGTTTAATATGTTGCTTACTTCATATTTTTAAAGCTTTAGATAGATGCACCTTGCAGCATAATTTGATACTGTTCGCTCTTATCTTATCACTTAAATTCTATCCTACCTCAATCTTCTATTATTTTTATTGGCTATGTAAACTTTCCTCAACCTAATATGTTTGCTAACAAATAACCTGGCATATTTCTCCAGCAAGATAGAGACTTTATAGTTATGGAACTTACCTGTCAATTTGAAAACAATATGTTTTCATCACATGAATATAAAAATAAGTGTTTTAAGGACTTAAGTGACCTTATCCTTGTCCCCTACGATTATCTTAAGCTTATACTCCTTGAAATTTCATCCCTTGGAGTTTTGTTAAATGAAATTAATGTGTTTCAGAAACAATCGAATTTAGGTTAAAATTAGTAGCAATAATTTGTTCTTGTTACATCTAATGCAGAAGAAACAAAAACCCTTGCCCTATCTTGACCTTTTTAAGAAGTATATATAGTCTTATAATACAGTCTAGTAAAAGGCGTTAAACCTATATAAATTTTTTTTTAGCGATCTTTGTAATGATTGTTAAAAACAGTTGAAGTTTGAAAAAATAATTATAATTATTTAGCAAAGAGAAGATCATAGAAGGCATTTCTTGGCCAATATGGTTGCTTTTTTAGTGACCAAATATGCTCTAAAATGGTGGTTGAGAATTTAAACAACATCTTTAAATATTTCTGAAAATCTGTTTATTAATTTGTTTTTTTAATTATGAATAAAGTTAGAGGACATTAGAGGGAATTGCTTACACAATATGGTCACCCGTTGAAACTTTTTAGTTTTCAATATTTAGCTTTATGAAAAAATGATAGCGCTTTATATAAAGATGGCGCACTTCTAGTCTGTACATATGAAATTGACACAACAGCAATAGCTAAAATGGATGTATGTCATAGATATTTAATTATACATGCATGTATACTATATAAGTAATTTATCACAAATTGTGAAAGAAATTACCAAGTTAAGGCAGAAAATGTCAAACTAATCTAAAGTTTTGCGTGAATCTTTGCAATTTTTCTTGCTGACCATAATGCTCCTTTTCTGTTCTTCAGGAAATCATTAGGTATTTTGAGAAATTTTGATAATGGGTTTGTCTATTCTGATTTTTAATAAGAATGGACTCAAATACATCTCTAAAAAAATTATTTTTTGAGAAACATAATTATTAAATACATTTTGAGTATCCTTGTTTAAAATTTCAACCGGTTTATTTGTGAAATGATTAGCTAGTACATTTATCAGCCTTATATCTAAAAGATATTAGTAAATAAATTACTTAGATGTATGATATTTTTAAACAGTTGCCTTTATGCAAGAAAGAACTTAAAATTGAAATGGAATTTTGTATCAGCAAAAATTAATTGATGGTTGTGCCTTGGATATAAGAAAGGAATAATTCAATTGACGCATGAAAATTGTTGTCAAAGGTGCTCTTCAAGAGTGTTAGTTATTTTTAGTGTATTTAAATAATCTTTGCTACAACAGTTTAAATGACTTAAACAATTGGTTTAGTTTTACTAAACTATCCCTAAACACAGATAAAAATAACTTATCAGTTTTCCATTCTTAGTGAAAGGAAGATAAAATACCTGAAAATTTACCTAAACTTGAAATGTATAATGTAGCAATCGAAAGAGTAAAAGTAACTAAGTTTCTTGGTGTATTAATTCATGAAAACTTGTTATGGGATAAAACTATAAATAATTTTGATTGGATATGTAGAGAATTTAGTAAATAATTTGTCAATGTTTGTCCAAACTTAGTGTATAATATTAGTTTGATGGAGAAAGATAGTTTTACTCAATATCTCGATCCTACCATAAATGTAGAAGCTAAAAATGACAATCAGATTTCAACAATTGTCATTTCTGCTTAACGAAATAAATCAAATAATTTTAATAAGGTAATTAGTAACATGTTTCTTACTGTAGTTAACAGTGTATAAAAGCCTATGTTTTATGTTTTAAACAAATCTTTAAACGATATGGTTTTTGCTGATCTACTTAAAATTGCTAGACTAAATCCAAGTTTAAAAAAGATGAGAGAGAGAGAAGGAGAATGTTATATTCAACGTGGGGAACCAACAAATTGGCGAGACAATATTCGTATTTGCGTCCACGAAATTCGCTCAACAAAACAACCCGGCCGATTTAAGCTAGCGTTGCATTACGCAATGAATTTTGCTCAGAAACTCAGAGATAACATGGAAATAAATTTCTGCCAGAGGTGGGAGTCGAACTCGTAACCTTTCGCTCGGGAGTCCTACCACTGTGCCAACTCCGCTAGATGATCATACTTTTGCATCAAATCTGGACCTATATCTTTACTTCCAGTTTTTTCAAAAGTATTTGAGAGTTATTTATAATAAAAAATTTAAATCATTTTGCATATAATTAGTCATTTTTTAAAAAACAGCAGTTTGGATTTCAAAAAGGCTACTCTATTGAACATGCTATTTTAGAGTTAACTGTAGACATTCATAATTATTTTGAAAAAGATCAGTTTATACTTTGGGTCTTTACCGATCTTTCTAAAGCATTTGATACATTTAATCATAAAATTCTTTTATGGACATTGAAAAAATTATGGGATAAAAGGTAAAATTTTCGAATAGTTAATAATTACCTTAAAAAATGGGAGGCAATTTGTTAAAAACAGAAACTCAGGTGTTTTAGATTTTGTATGTGGAGTCCCACAAGGTTCTATTTTTCGACCACTGCTGTTTTTAATTTAAGTTAATGTTATATAATCTCAAACCTTATATATACAAATATGTTTGCTGATGATACTAGTTTGTTTTTAAATAAGAACTTTTTTTTATTTGCAATAATTGTGGGAGATCATCAAAAGTCAAATTTCTTAAAAGACTCATGGCAGGGCTCAAACCGGAGACTTAGTGTGTGTAAAGTATATGATGGATATAAAAATTGTTCATAAGCATGATTATGAATTAAAAAATTTCTCACTTTGGTTTAAGGCAAATGAGCTGTCATTAAATTGTGACAACTAAGTTTGTTCTTTTTCATAAATGAGAATCCGCAGAAAATTTACCTACAAAAGTAACAAAAGTAACCATTTTTATTTGATGATGGTGTGAAAATAAGAAAGACAAATTCAATAAAGTTTCTAAGAGTGTTGACCAAAACCTAAGTTTTACATCACGAAAATTGTTATACTTTAGTTTTATTCGTAGTTATTTATGTCATGCAAATATTGCTTTGGGGGAGTGCGTATCAAACAAACCTACTTTATTTATTCAAAAGGCGTGTCGAGTTTTAAATTTCAAAGGGAAATGTGAAAGTTCAAAAACACTAATGTTCAAAATGAATGTTTTAAATATCTACCGAATTATTATTTACCAAGTTTTAATGTTTATCCGACGCTTAAAGTGCAGAACATTACATAAAGTCTTTGATATTTTAATTGAAAAATCTGCTTGCCAAAATCAAATTAAGATTAATAATTTTAAACCTCCATTTATAAAAGTCAAGCTAAAGGAGTTTTCTATAGGTTATAGAGATCCAAAACTGTGGAACGACTTTCCGGCTAAAAGTTTGAGAGATCTTAGTTATAGTTTTTCTACATTTTTATATAATTTAAAACAAAATCTATTGATAGTTTAATGCTTATGCGACGCTTTAAATACGGAACATTGCCTAAAGTCTTTGACACTATTTGAAAAATCTTTTCGCCAAAATCTAAACTTAAAATCTAATAAAGAATTTTAAATTTGAAAATCCTTTCAATTGGATTTTTCTATAAGTTACAGCGGTCCTAAACAGTGGAATGACTTTCCAGATAAAAGTTTGAGAGATCCTTAGTTATAGTTTTCCTACAACAGCTATTGATTTTTGCTTAAATGCAGTAGTTGAACATTTTTGTTAATATTTTTCAAAACAATTTATTTATTTTTCGTATTTCTTTGTATTTACAAAGGGGATCTATGAAACGGTCATTATGTTCTCCCTAACATACATCGTCTTTAACTTCCTGTCAAGATCTTTTTATGACATTTTTTTATTTTTATCATTAATGTTATTCTGCTATTATCTATGCTTTATGTTGACGAATAAAAAGATTAACATAAAAAATGTAATTATTTTAGAATACTTCTAGAAACAGCCTTTTAATTAATGAAAATCTTAACTGAATTTAAATAACTAAAAGTTACCATAATGTCTACCTAGGTACTCGGTGAAAAGGTCTTTAGGACCTTCTGTGAGTTTTGATGGAATAAGCCAAAAAAAAATTAAATTTTATTTTTAAAATTCAATTTTCTTTTTTGATTGATGAGATATTCTAATGTTTGTGATCTACGTAGACCTTAAATGTTTCCTGTGTTAAGTATTGAATGTAACTTGCTGATGGTTGATATGAGAGCTTGTTTTCTCATAAGAAGCTTATGTAATAGAATTATAATTTTAAATGTGTGTTGCTGATTTTTTTTGTGAAATGAACATTTTTTTTTCTGTTAAACTGATTAAAAGTGATTTTTATATCATTGATGTTAATAATTTTATTGTGTTATGAATTTGGTATTTTTTCAATTTAATTCAATGCTTTTCATCGCTTTTATTCCTGTGCTAAAATGAAAATATGCTCTTTAAAACTTTTGATGAGTTTTACTTACTCCTGTCATCTATAACATATAACTGATTTTAGTGCAGGAATTGGAAAGTTTTTCCAAGAGTTTCGGTGATTGTCATTTACTAATGTATACTATGCTTAAAGCAAATTTCAGTGATTGTCATTTACTAGTGTATACTATGCTTAAAATATATATATATATATCTTTTCTTGAATAGCTAAGTGTCTGCCTCCAACAAAAATATTGTCTTTCTTTAAAGTTTTACTACATATATGCTAATGTCTTTTTCTCAATCATTTAATATTGTCAGGATGAAGCTGAATAAATATATCTATATTTTTTCCAAGAAATTGTAAGAAACGAAACAAAAATGCTTATGCAGTGATATTTGGAGCCTTCATTCAAGTTATTTATTCATATTTTTTTCTTCTTTTGTGTAGTGCACAACACTCATTTTTTGACAAAACATTAGCTCCTTCAATGTCTTCCTCTAAGAGGTTGGTATCAACCCCGTGGCACAACAAGCATCCTAATCATATTACTTTCAACGATGACGACATGACAGAGGTAAAAACAGAGGTTAAAGAAGCTGAAATGATTCATTCCCAAATTACAGAAGATACTTATCCACACACAAAAGAGAGTATTTATCAAAGTGCAGACGAGAGTGCTTATCAATCTACGGAAATGCATCGAGTGGACTTATCTATAATTCAAGAGAATAGTAAGGAAAGCTCAAGTTCATCTTTACGAAAATCGTCTTCTTGCTCCGAGGAAGATCACTATCATAAGTTTAATTGTATTAATATATTTGATCAAACTGTTTTTTCGCAAATTATTAAAGATATAATGGGCATGGTCAGCCTTTCCCCTACATATTTGTTAGTCAATGGTGATATACCAAAGGTTCAAGGACCAACTATGGAGCTTTTTCTTGGTAAGTATGTTAGTTAAGAGTATAGAATTTGGGTATAAATCCAGAAATAATATTTAATTCCTAATAAATTGATTAATAGTGCAGTAGTATTTATGGGGAATGTTTTAATTTATATATTAATAAGTTTTATATTTACAACAGCATTTACTGGAAAATGCGGGAATTATTCCTTGAAAGATGGGTTGTTTTTGAACGAATTATCCTATATATGGTTATTTTAACCAACATCTGCATTTTAGAACTTTTCTCAATTGTGGTACTGAACATCAAGTTTTTATAAAATGATTTTTAAATTACAAAAATTTTTGAATCCGTGGAAAATTTTTTAATACTTATATTTTTAAAGTGAACTGACCCTCCATTCTGAGATTTCATTTAATTTCAGAAAAACAGCAAGAATATAAAGACGCTTTTGCGGCCATATATGAAATAATAACAACAAAATTTTTATTTATGGCTTAACCTGATTTTATTTCTCTGAAGTTAGATAATTAATACCTTTTAAACAAAGAGGTCTGCTATTCTTACACTACATCTTTTGATTTTTAAATTTAAGCATTTAAATTTATACATAGGACCTCGAAAGTTAGTTGTAAAGAAATGTCTTGGAAATCAAAATAATAAATCCACATACAAAGCAGAGAACTGTGTCATTAACAAGATGGTTGAATTAAAGGTAAAAATATCCTGTTTCCCAATATATCACTAGCAAGATATATATGCATACATACATATTTACGTACGTACGTAAGTACGTACATACATACATACATACATACATACATACATACATACATACATACATACATACATACATACATGCATGCATACATACATACATACATACATACATACATACATACATACATACATACATACATACATACATACATAC
>JAUZNK010092847.1:0-12375 GCA_035046665.1 Euphysa ruthae | reverse complement strand
TCAACTGTTTAGGGTTTAGGGGCAAAGAAAATTTGCGTGTACGATACGTTTGTAATTGCACAACCAAAATATTTCGCATGATCAAAACGATTATCAATGAAAAGAAGAATTCGTTCAAAAAATCAACTATTGATATTGATTGGTTATATTGCATAAATTACATGTGATGAGATTTTAAAAGTTGAAATACAGATTAATCCAAAAATAATACTGTTTTCGTCTCATTTTTCATAGCAAAACTTTAGGAGAGAAAGGTCTTTCTTTCTAGGATTTCACCAAGAATAATGCGAAGTTATCTATTTCAAAATTTTTTCTTCCATCTAGCTATATTCGAAACGTAGTTGCAATCAAAATTTTTCCAGATAAATATTTTAAAGTAGGCATCTTTTTCTCTTTTATTGAATGTCATATTCATTTTCATGTTTTATTCAATGTCGTATTCATTCTTTCTATCTATTTGATATTCAAATCCGCGTTACGTCATTAAACACATGCTTTTGGTTTGTTATCGTTGAATGTCCCGCTTTGCATAATTAAATATTTGCATAATTAAATATGCCACTTTGAGCTGGTGAATATTCCCCTTTCTTTCATTAAATATGCTTCCTTGTGTCATCGAATACTTCATTTTGAGTCATTGAATACTTCGTTTTGAGTCATTAAATACGCATTGTGTTTTTCAATATCTTTGAATACGTCATTTTTTGAAAATTGCACAGCTCAAGTAATTTATTAATGCGATTAACGAAGCATATTATATCTCATTAATATTTTGAGGGGCTTAGCCTCTTGCTGAGATTGCTTTGATAATTGTACTAATAAACATTAAATTTTGATATCCAACCAAAGTGGGTCAAATATCTGATCAAATTATTTATTTCTTTATTCAGGCCTGACTGAATAGAATAATTATAACCCTTGATGAGGTAAAAGTTGAATGAGATCGACGTCGTATTGTTGCTATAAATGAAATGAAATTTTAAATGTATAAAGAAGAAGAATTTAACTTTAAATTCATTCAAAAAACTGTGGACGAAAATTTCAGCAGCTCTTGGTAGGGTAATTCGGATATGCGTCCGAAAGTAATTGTTCATCTAACACAAAAGTTGAAAATATTCTATGAGAAGAAATTTTTATCTTGAGATTTTTGGAAAATATATTTTAAACAAAATTTTTGCTTACCCGACCAATGATAAACATGTCAGCGGCATTGTACTGATCTACTTATACACTGCTGATCTAAAAAGATACTGACACACTTATCTACTGGTCTACTTAAACATAGATCTATAGATACATTTACATATAGATATATATACATCTGATCTGAAGATCCAATGATCTACAGTTTAACTGAACTACATATGCACTGATCTATAGGCCCACTGATCTACAGACACACTGACTAATGATATTTATTAAATATAATATTTATTACATATAACATTTATTACATATAATGTTAATTACATTTTTTATTTATTATAATATTTATTTATATTCACTTGAAATGTATGAAAAATAACCGAATTGTTATATTGTTTACCAGGATCTTTTTATTGGTTTGATAGTGTTTATTGGTTTTTATAGTAATCCCATAGATCTCAAAGAAAAAGTCTTTTTTTTTTGACTTGTCACAAAAACAATGGTCATTGAAAATTGAATAAAGCAGCTTCCTGGTCATTTTTGCGCAATATTTTAAGTTTGATTTAATTTGAGTAAATACCCGTGTTCTTCTGTTTCAGCTCCATACTTTTTTTTTTTTTTTTTTTTTTTTTTAACAGAAGAAGTATATAACGTCTTTCCGTTGATTTAAGGAAATCAACTGCAAACTTTACCTTTTATAGGACCACCGTATAATAGATCTTCTACTAATTTGTAATTATAAAATTTTCTATAGATTAAAATTTTACATAGAGGGTTAATATTACAGTACAGAGAGGGTTAATGGTGCCAAGAAATTTGTTATGAAAGTTATGATATCTCAGTTGGCTTAGATAAAATAATTCGGTTCGGTTACGAGCATTTTATTTTGGTGGCATCATTTACTCAAGTCAGTAATGTATTAAAACGACCATTTTAAAACTTTTTCACATCAACAGTTTTTTTGGATATATTTAAGTTTATTTACAGCTTGTTGATGGTTGCAACGACGACGAGTGGAGATCCGTGCTTAAAACAGGCGCCTCTACTACACTAATACTCCAAGAAGCTTAAACGTTCTAATAAAAAAGTTCGTTTTAGGAGTTAATCAAATGATTAAGTTATATCATAAAGGGCGCGATTCATATATTATTATCAGTTTTTGAATTTCCATTTAGCTATAACTGTTGCGAAAAGTTGGAATTTAATAGATCCAGATATTAAAAATATTGAAAGAATACCTAGTTTCCCAAAAGAACCCCTTATGGTTTTGCAGATCTATAGGATCTATAGGATCAGACCTTTGATATCTTTGTTCCTAAAGAATTAAAATTCCTAACACGGCTAAGACTAAATCTTGTAAACAAAGTCAAAGTCACTACTCTTAAGATCATGGTTCATATCAACACACAGTTTTACAACATTCCAAACAACGGTTCAGTTTTGCAAGAAAAAGTTTGCAAACTCTTTGATGCCTTTGACTGCAAATATTTTCATAGATCGAATGGATGGCTACGAGGATAGAAACAGAGTAATGGTAATAAATTTTTCTATTGAATTTTTATTGCAAACCGTGATTCGCAATCTATAGATTTAATTTGGCAAGCAGATTTTTCAAGAAAAACCAGCTTTAATCAAATACATTTGATTTGATAAGAGAAAAAGAGCGAAAACAAGCCAGTGTATAATGTTAGCAAATAAGATAAAAGAGAAAGAGAGAAAACAAGCCTGGGTGTAATGTTAGGAAATAAGATAAGAGAGAAAGAGCGAAAACAAGCCAGTGTATAATGTTAGGAAAGTGCAGTTTTCCAAAATATATCTGGTAAAGAAAATGAAAATTTATTTATCTACGTATATCAATGATCTTATCTCTCGCTAAATGAACTATCAAATAAATAAATATAGATTTTTTTTATAGATATATATATTGCGAATTTTAGAATACAAGAAGACGACAAACATACACCATCAAATTCTGCTATGTGTTCCCCGATTTAGATGGTGCTTTCACCGTAAACGCTGTCATCATGTGGGCATAACTTTCCACTACGGCCTCGTAGGACGGCGTCTGAGACCACTGTGCCACGCATCCACAAATTAATAAATACAAATCAAATCGATTGTCTCCTGAGAAGAATAGAACCCACGACCTCTGGTTTGAATACCAGCCCTCTAAACACTGAGTTACAATTGCCGTTGGTGAAGTAAGTTCTAAAAATATCCAAAATTGTTATTGAAGAGCCAGAATTTTTTTTACTTGATTGAGGTAGGTGAAATTAAACCAATATCCTCTAAATCGAAAACTTATATAAATTCGAACAAGATTCTCGTCTTGAGAAAGGATTCAGATAGAAACTACTAGTAAATCAACTGTAGGAACTGTAAGAAACATTGACATTTGATATGATGAAAATCTATTCCCATTCCGTGTATGGGGAAAATCCCAACTACTGGAAAGATTTTACCTGGCACATATGAGCAATACAACTTCATTAGCAAAAGCAAGTCGTACAAATACAGCATATCTATTGGCCTGTATTTTTTAACGAACAAACTCAATTTTATAATCAATGATGAGAACTTTTTTTAAATATTTAGAGAATTCGGGAAGTGGAAAAGTTTTTTCCTCAAAATGCAATCAATTTCACTTATTTAGGCATAAATTTCATTAAAAAAATAATCAGTTTTGGACAGTTGCAAATGGAACCGCCTGTTTACACAAGAAATTAAACTAGTTTCTGATTCATACCAAAATGGAGAGAGAAAACAACGAAAAATTAACTGTAAGTTTGACAAGTACAAGTTTTTATTTGGGCTTGTATTAAGGGAAAGCCAATCAGATAAGCTTTAATAAAATGAAAAATGTTTAAAAAGAATTTATAAACTTTCCATTTATATACAAAATTGAAAAGTTTAAATTCTCTTTAGACACTTTAAATAAATTATTAGAAGATAATCGTGTACAAGTCTAAAAAATGGACGCAACACTGTTAGTTGATGATAACAGAATGGTAGCGAAAAACGGCAACTTGGCTGGTGCGGTTTTCATTGACTTATCGGACGCTTTTCATGCAATTAGTCACAGTTGCCTGTTAAACAAGCTATCGTTATTTGGGTTATCGCATCATGAATTAGAATGGTTTGCAGACTACTTGTTTGATCACACCCAGACAATCGAATACCAAGGAACATATTCCGAAAGCTAACCTGCTTACACTGGAGTATTCTAAGATTCTATTTTGGGTCTACTGCTATTTATAATGTTCTTAAATGACTTAAAACAGTATCTTTGGTACGCGAAGGTAATTAAATATGCTGACGACAAACTATTTCCACCATTATGAGCGTGTGATAAATTTGAAAAAAGGCATAAAAGAATCTATAATATTGGTACTGCTAAACGGTTAAACTTTCGTGACATTATCTTTACATTGAGTATAGAAGGGTAAAATATAAGCGTTGTTACAAAGTATAAACACTTTGGTAACATAATTGATAACCTCTTGACCTTTGATGTGAATTTTAGTTAATAAAAAAGCCAGTTCAAAACTCGTGTTTCTCAATAATATTCGACCAAATCCGACTACTGAGATTACAAGAAGGATCTACACTACGACAATATTACCTCTAAATATACTGGGACAGTTAATCTTCATAAAACAAATAGCTACCTTGTAAAGTGAGTGGTGGTATTTCCTAAACATAAACCGAGTTTTTCAAAAAAATTGTTTCGCCCTTCATGTGGCAAAAGTATATAACGATTTAGCTTTGCATATTAGAAAAGATGAAATCTTCACCTCCTTCAAGAAATCATTAAAATATTGTTATGGTTTTTTATTTCATACTAATTTTTACCAATATAACAGGACAAACATTGATAACAGCAAAATATTTTTCGCTGAAGTTTTATTATTCTGTATGAATATGTTTTATAATGGAAATAATAAATAGCACAGGATAAGGGTGTATAAGCACAATATAATGGTGTATAAGCACAAGATAAAATTTTGAATGTTAGTGAAGGAATGTTTGTAACCTCTACTATTTTTTTTTAATTGATGAGCAAAAATATATCTATTCCTTAAAAGAATAAAAAAATAATTTTTGGGTTATTTGCATTTTTTTATACCTTAGCTAACTTAAGATGAAAAAAAGAAAAGTTTTCTTTTCGTATACGACCAAGATATAACTCCACGAAAAAGAAAACTGTCTTTCCAAAACCTAACTTTAAAAAAAAAGTATAACAGTGTAAGCCCATCTATAAACTAACAACAAACGCTGCTGGAACATTTAGAAATTATTTAAAACAAGAGAAAAGAGAAACAAAGTTTCAAACAACAGAGACTTATTTATCTTACGTAGATGTTCTCGTTTCAATCATTAGAATGTTTTTTTTATGAATACTGATGGTTTCTTCAATGGTAAGTAGTTCATCAAAGCTTAATGTAAGGTTTTGATGGACTGTTCTAAGTGCACGTTTTTGTACCCTGTGGATCACATTTTAGTCAGTTTTCCTAGAAAACATCCAGATTAAAGGGCAATACATGCTTAGCTACCTAGATTTTCAAATGCGCAATTTTATTCATCAAATCTCTGCAAAGAAGCACGGATGCTTCCAAAAACCTCTTCAAAGAAGCATGGATGCTTCCAAAAACCTCTGCAAAGAAGCACGGATGCTTCCAAAAACCTCTGCAAAGAGCACGGATGCTTCCAAAAACCTCTGCAAAGAAGCACGGATGCCTCCAAAAACCTCTGCAAAGAAGCACGGATACTTCCAAAAACCTCTGCAAAGAAGCACGGATGCTTCCAAAAACCTCTGCAAAGAAGCACGGATGCTTCCAAAAACCTCTGCAAAGAAGCACGGATGCTTCCAAAAATCTATAAACAAAGTATAAGTAGCAAAGCTCCACAAGGCAGCCAATTAAATAAATAATACCAAAATTACTTATGGAAGCTGCAATTGCAGTTATAAAATTTTTTTGATCTTGCACTAGAAAATAACCGGTACATTGTGAGTCTTACAGCAGTAGTGTCAACCAAGTAAGTAGTTGCATGGGTTAATGATTGTTGCTAGTGTGAACCCAATGTTTGTTTCTTTCATTGGTCATTTTGGAATTAAAATAAAGCTAAAAGCTCAGTTGTGACATATTTGTTTGTTAAGTTTTTAAAGGCAAAAATCAGTAAAATTTGTATAAACTATTATTTGGTTTTAGAAAGGAAACTATTTGTAGGTGGTATTTGATTTAAATACTACCATGTTTTATCTTCAGATGCACTTCTCCATTAGAAAACTGAAACTTCCAGCAGTGATAATACAGATAATAAGTTTCATATCTTTTCAGTACCCAGCCCGGAAATCAAACTGTAATAAAGAAATGTTGCACGATCAGTAAATTTACCAGCAACTGCGGTATGGTGTGCTTGACCACGTAAACCAAAAAATAGAAATCAAAAACAAAAACAAAAGATGAAATGTTAAACGAAATAAGAGTTTCTACTCCTCCAATGTCTTGTCTTAATAAATTTTTGAACTAGAGAGGGTTTAAGAATATTTCAATTTCATAAATTTATAACTTTGTATTTTTCCAGGACCTTCAACAACTGAAGAAGAAATCAATGAATCAAACGAATTCATAAGTAAGTCAAAAGAGGAACCACTCAACACACAAGAAAAGAGCGAAGATAATTTCTGGAACAAAAATGGAAATATCCAGTTCATTGACTCATTACAAGGTATTATATGCAGTGTTTATACGCAGTGTTTACCAATATAGTTTGCAGTTGAAACTCCTTCGAAAAGAACGTTTTGTGATAAAAGGTTTCCATAGCAGATATAAGGATTTCACAGTAGTCTGCTGAAAAACCATTTAAGGAAAATATCTCATGGAAACATAATTTTCCCCGAAACTTTTTGTCTTTGAGGCAGTTTTATTTCTATATTTTTTTAGAAGCATAGCGTTATTTCTTTTATAAATGTTTTCACTGGAAGCAGCCAATAGTATTTAAGGAAAGTAATTTTTTTCAATACCATAAAATGAGGCGAATATGAACGATTTCAACTTCGCTAGTCAGGAAACTACGAAATATATCTTATAAATCAATAATTCTACATGCTCTTTCTTGGTTTACTCATCAAGTTTTATTAATTTAGAAAGTGGTGATAAGGATATTCCTCAGGATGCTAATCTGATTTTACAACAACTTGATAAAGAAGCTGAAGATTACGACAAATTAAATAATAATTATGTCAAACAACCATCAACGGAAGGCCTTGGAAATGATAAAATAAACAGCAACTATGTAAAACCGATGTCAATGGATGCCCTTTCCAGAACAGAGGAAAGCCATTCCGGGATCGTAAATAACTTTTTTAAAGACCGTGAATCGGGGGGAAATATTCAAAGCGAAAAACAGAAGTTTATACAAGAATCTCAGCAAACTCCCAAACCAAAACTGCCACCATCACAGCTACAACCAGAATTGCCTGCACAGTTGCAAGCACAATTGCAAGGACAATTATCCCCACAACTGCAATCCGAACAATCAACACAGCTGCAGCCTGAAAAACTTCCGCAATCTCAACCTGAACATTCAGAACTTTTAAACGGACAACTGCAACAGCAAGTATTACAACTTGGACAAAGGGAAAAAGCACAGAGTTTTATTCAAATGCTGAAGCAGGGGCAAGACCAACAAACGCCTCGTATAGATAATCAAGACATTATTGAGAGAAATAGACAGCAACCTGAAACACAGTTTGTACAAAAACAAACTAAAATAAACGAGGGCGAAAATTTATCAAATCAATCTCCCCGCTTAACCAATGAGAACTTTATTGAAGTAAATAACTTTCCATCTCAGGAACAAACTGAAACAGAGCTTTTAGAACAACAGACTCGAATGTTAGAACAACAGTTTCATAAAAAGCAACAGGAACTTTTGAAACGTCAAAGCTTTTTCCTAAAGCAAAAGTTACAGCTACAAAACAAGCTGCAAAGACAACAGGTTTTGCAACGACTTGAAGGGAAAACTTATTCTTCTTTAAGACCCCAACAAGAGTTTTTAAAGGAAGAGCATAGTGTACTAAGGCACCAAACTTCTCCAAAGACAGCATCGAGTTTCGTTGGAAGGTATTTAGACCCAGGTAATTAAAAAAAAACTGTTTCAAAAATTTGGCATCTTTGGTATTTGATGTTCTAACATTACAGAGTTTTACTTATTTTTTATCACAGATATATTAGTACCGTCTACTAGTTATGCATGTCAAGAGAAAACATCAGTGATAACGATAATCGCTGTTTTCAAAAACCAGAAGAAAATAAGAATATGAGGGCTCTGTTTACACTGACCAATATCAAAAATTTCTTGCACTGTAATAATAACTTTTTATTAACCTTAAAATTTCTACTTTGCGCTAAATTTAGTTTGAATGACGACCCTAACGATTTAAAAACTGGAAAATTTCGTCAAATTGGTATTATGTTTTAACTTTGATTTTTTTTTTCTACTTTGAATCAAATTGTTTATTACTTTTAACTCGTTTCCATTTTCTTTTTTTTTTCTTTTTTATTTCAGGGTTAAGCGTAGTGTCTAGCGTTGGTGCTCGTAGAAATGCTGCGGTAATTTATCCACCAATGCAAAGACATTTTTTTGAAAAAGCACCTCATCAATCTACCGGTAATTTCTTTTTTTACAAGAAAGAAGTTTTAAAAATTTTTCATCTCAGTGAATTGTTTAGGAAAGCAAAAAATCACTTTTTGAGACAAAATATTTATTTTGGCGACGTTTCGGAATATGATTTGCTCCCGTCTTCATGCAAATTGAATCCTAGCGTGTATATAGATTAGTAGTAGATTCGAATTTCGGGAAATAGGGATTAGTTGAAAAACTAATTTGATCATTATGCAGGCTGTAGAAGACAATTAAGAAGCAGGAAAGAAATGAATCAGATACTCAATCACATGTTTTGGTACTGTATAGGAAGATTTGTTTCTTTCGCAAGACAGGAAACCAGGTTTCGGGAAGAGTTTATGAGATGCGGTTGTTAAGATTAGGTTCATTTATGAAGTGAATAGATTTTTTTTGATTTTATGAGTCGTGCTTCGCTGTTGGTAACAGTTTCATAAAATAAATATTTATCTCAAAATATGATTCTTTGCCTTAATAAAGAAATATTTACCACAATTTAACAAATTATCGCATTAACTTGAATTCAGGCTTCGTTCAATGAAAAAGATAATCGATATTCGAAAGTTTATTTAAGCTTAAATTCCAGGAAAATTCATAGAAACTTTATCCATTCAGCATCATAAATTATTTTTGCGAATATACTTTCGCAGCTAGGTAATAATCGAAAAATGCAAAGTTTCTTCCCCACAAAAATTTCTGACATTGAAGTAATATTTACCGATTGCCATTACTAAGGTGTTTTTTGAGGGAATTACAGCAAAAATTTTTTCTCACAAATAAATATTTTATCAAGTCAATAACTGCTTGATTCCTTTTCAAATCTATGTATTTTTATACTTCTTTTTAATTACTTTGCTAGGTATAAAAACTTCACTTCTTTAATTTTCTGTTGTTAAATTTCTTTCTAGGTATACACGTTTCACCTCTTGAATTGACTACTATAAGTAGTGGCGTGTTGGACATGGAGCAGGTTGCTATGGAAAAAAGGAAACGAAAGCGAAAGCGTACTCATGTTATTAGCTCTTCTTCGCATTTGAAATCAAAAAAACGACACTATAAATAACAGACATATACATACACGCCAAATTTCTAACCGAAATTAATAGCAAAGCCGTACTTATATTGTATATAGATTATAATATGGAGAATCCTTTCTGGAAGAATCATGCAGTAAAATCCTGTGCAGAGTACCACCCCCAATATATTATCACATCGGTTCCTCATATGTAAGCCCCATCTGTATATAAATACAGTTAACCCCCACTGTTTCAAAATCTTACTATCTCGACCCACCTCTATGTTGACGTCGTTACTCCAGTCCAGTCAAAATCCATATTACTTCCCTAATAAATTCTCCGCTTATCTCGACATCCCTAACTCGACCCCCCACTATGTCAACATAATTTTCACAAAATTCTTGGGCCTCAATGAACAGAATGAACAAAACAAAACCACGTGAAATATTTTACTGTATTTGATGACACTGCATTGTTAAGTGCTAATTTTAATTAGAATTAATTAATCAATTGACGTTAATGAAAAGTTTAAACAAAGAAATGAAGGTAGTAAATTATTGAATAACCATTAATTTTTTATGCAGTGGGTCATTAAATCTATCCTTACTGTATTTCCCGGTTATCTCAATCCCCACATATCTAGGAAATTTTTCTCCGGTTCCATGGTATGTGGAGATAGCGGGGGTTAATTGTGATTAATATTCTAGCCATTTTTAGTTTGTCCAACATTTTTACTTGTAAACCTGTATTTTAGGAAAAAAAAGAAATTCATTTTTCTCTTGGTACCATCTTCCTACTTTGTATGATCCTTCCGGAATATGAGCCACTGTCTTCTTCCCGGTACGCTTTCGTGAGGTTTTAGACAGTTTTAGTCAGATGAATTTTAGACATTTTTATAAGTCTGACTTGCAGTTCAACTTAAAGTCGAAGATATTAAACTAAAACAAAACATATAAAATAGTAATAATTATAACGACACCAATAATCGGAGTTTAGGATGACAGCTGGAATTTAGAACCAATTTTCGAACGGAATTAAAACTAAATGTTACAGTTTTCTTATTTTCGCCTCAATTTATTAATATCTTTTCCATCTGTTAGCTAAAGTAAATCATATATAATATTTGTAATGAGTAAACCAGTGGCAGATTTTCTAAAATCTCAACGATATTTAGCTACTTTGATTTTTTATAGGAGTGTTTAGCCACTATGATGTTTAGCAAGTGTTTAGCCACTATGATGTTTAGCAAGTGTTTAGCCACTATGATGTTTAGCAAGTGTTTAGCCACTATTATGTTTAGCAAGTGTTTAGCCACTATGATGTTTAGCAAGTGTTTAGCCACTATAATGTTTAGCAAGTGTTTAGCCACTATGATATTCTGAAAAAATTTTTCAAGCGTTGGTAGTGGCAAGATGTGTGTTCTAAAAATTTTTACTAAATGAACTTCATTTGCACTTACATACGAATTTTTATTTGCATTCGGATTCGCAGTTGCGTTCGCATTTATTAGCACTTATTAGCATTTGAATTTGCTTTCCTCGCATTTTTGCTCAATTTTTTTTTACTAGACGATTTGACCATTTTCAAAGGCAGTGAAGAGCGCAGCCAGCAGGTTTTCTATTTTGGACAAAGGACCTCAGTTAATTCATAAATTACGTCATAAAATAAATTGCTTTGGCAAGCGCCAAATTCCTTTTGTTGCATTGTAGAAGTCTCCGTCTTCGTTTGGATATTGAGAAGACCATTTGGAAATAGAATTCAAAATCATATTTTTATAAACAATAAAATCTTGAACAAAAATTTTAAAATACCAAAAAATTCGGGTGTGATGATGAAATTTAAAAGAACTTTAAAGGTTGTGCTACCTAAACGATTTTGGATGAAATCAAAGATAAAAACTGAATTACAAATCATAAATTTCGTTATCAATGTAGATTACAACAAGCCATTTCATTCCTTAGTGAATTTTTTTTTCTCCAGAAGTATAAAACAATAATAAAAAAAATCTTTTAAAAAAATTGCTATTGTTATAAATAGAATATAGGAAAAAAAAATTGTGATTATAATTTCGAAGGAGTTCTTTTGCCTAATAAGCTACTATGCAATATTCAGCAAGAAATTTATGCAAGACAGCTCACCTATTAATTACGCAAGACAGCTCACCTTTTAATTACGCAAGACAGCTAACCTTTTAATTACGCAAGACAGCTCACCTTTTAATTACGCCAGACAGCTCACCTTTTAATTATGCAAGACAGCTCACCTTTTAATTATGCAAGAAAGTTCACCTTTTAATTACGCAAGACAGCTCACCTATTAATTACGCAAGACAGCTCACCTTTTAATTATGCAAGACAGCTCGCCTTTTAATTACCCAAGACAGCTCACCTTTTAATTACGCAAGACAGCTCACCTTTTAATTACGCAAGACAGCTCACCTATTAATTACGCAAGACAGCTCATCTTTTAATTATACAAGACAGCTCACCTTTTAATTACGCAAGACAGCTCACCTTTTAATTATGCA
>JAUZNK010092825.1:0-12376 GCA_035046665.1 Euphysa ruthae | reverse complement strand
TTTCAAACGAAAATTTGATACTTTAAGACTGCTTATTCAAAATTTAAGCCGAAAATACCATATATTGAGCCCGCAATTGCCGTAAAGATTAGGGGGGGTCGATTCGACCCCCCTTGGGCGCCAAAGGGTTAATCATTAATTATTTCTTAAATCATTTAAAACATGATAAAAATGACAAATAAATAAAAGATAACTTAGCATTAGTATAAAACTTTTTTAAAAGCTCGTTTACATTAGCTATACCCATTGTTGACCACTTAAATACACATAGCTGAGTGATTAAAAGTTAAACTTTCTTCTTGATCATAATTTATTATATTCTAAAATTATTCCATTTATAAAAAATAAATATGCTAAAAAACAACAAGTCTTAATTTGAAAAGATAAAAAATAATAATAATAAATCTTTAATCTTTTTCAAAGAAATAACAGATGTTTCTTCTGTCTGTCAAAAAACTTAATCTTTAAAAAAATCAATAATTTGCAAAAGAATGATAGGTAATTTTTTCGGTCAAACCGTATTCTCGCCAGTAGCCAATAATTCAATGAAATTTAGATATATTTCTCAGAATAATTTTAATAGAACATTTGGCTCTTGCCTGTAGGTCTCTTTTAAATTTCGTTAATTTGTTTCATCCTCGATCCATGGATTTCAAATTAGTGCAAAAGAAGTGGACTGTGAACTGTTGAAATTTATAACAGTATAATAAAATCTTACCTTAAATAAACTGAAAAAAACGTTTTTTTTTTTGGTTGAAAGATTTATTATTTTCCCTAATTTGAATATCTTCAATACTGTAAATTTTTAATTGTTGATTATAAATAAGTTTTTATAATCTTACATATTTTGGTCATTTACTGTACTGTTAGGTTAGGATAAAAGTGTATTTATTTCATTTAACGAATAACTTGTAGATTGATGAAAAATCAAACCAGTTTCTTTTTTTCTTTAATAAATAAATGTAATTATACACTTATATGCCACTCCCCATATTTATATTCACGTCATAAATGTAACAAGAAAATTGGCCGCAAAAGATCAACTCACATAACCACTAGTATAAAAAGAAAGGGGTGATAAGTTTGATATAATAATAGCATTGAACCTATTAAATAAATATTTTAACACCCTAACCACTTTTTCTTTGTAATATAAAGGCAGAAAACGAGTCTAACTTAATGGTTACACATATTTAATATGTATCCATGGTTACGATAAGACAGTTAAACCAAAAATATTAAAAATATGCAAATTAACAATGCTATTTTTAAAAATTGATATTCGATCTAACATTCCACAATACTTTTTTACAATTTTTATTTTTTTTTAAATTCCGGAAATCATCAACAATAACAAAAATATCCAGAAATCTGGGAATATCCAGAATACTTTCATCCTGGGATATATCGAATTACATCTTAATTTACAAAATTTACAAAAAAATTTACATGCTATCTCTTTATTATAACTAAGTGCAAACCTCTTCCTATGATCACTCGAAAGAGAACCCTCCTGGGTTTTTTAATGTTTCTTTTTCCCCAAGAGATTTTTGTTGTTTGTTGGCTGCCGAAGTGCTTTAATATTTCTGAGCTCTACCCCAGCACCAGGGGTTTACACAAACCACCAAAACTGACAAATATCTCAGGCTACTGCATATTCTTATCCACTTGAGCGATATTAGAGAAACCGTTCACCTGATTATAATACTTTTACTGACAGACATATTAACCAACAGACACAGTGTGATGCAAGCCAGGTCAAGACAACTCTTTCCAGCTTCCAGTCTATGCCCGCCCTCATAAACTTTCCATCTTCCAGCAGACTTATAAAGCCTTATGCACCACAATATTATTTGTAATCAAATATTATTTATATCTCACACTATCAGCTGTGGTAAATATTTTTTAAATTGTAATTTGAAATATGAAAAAGTTTGATATGATGAGATTAATATACACACTTTATAGCCTGTTCGCCACAATATATTATTGTAATGAAATTCGTATTTATACCAATCATTATCAGATAAATTCTTATGGCAAAATCGAGTTTGATTTTCGATTATTAATTATGGACTTTTTTTTTTGAACCCTTTTGGTACATCAAGTTTTTTAAATTTGTAGTTGTAATTTGAAATAAAAAAAAAGTTTGATAGCCTTCAGCTCTTCCTTCTGAAATTTAAAATCACTAGCTGCATTATGTAAGCCTAAATGGTCACCTTTAGGCCAAATTTTACAGTCGTCTAATGTCAGTAAATATCTCTAATTATGTAATACATAACTTCATTTGAAATGTCAGTAAAATAGATGAATCATTTTGAAAGAAAAATGAACCAAAAGGACTAACAAAAGGACAACATGGCTGAACTTACAGGTCTCTGTTGTCCTAACCAGAAATATGAAAAATGTTCTTTAAACAAAGGATTTCGAAGAAGTGGGGTATAAGATTGAATTGAAAAAATATATCTTTATCACTTAATAATATTGGTGAAGATGAGAAAATATGCCTACCAATGAAGCACTCTTTTGATCTTTATAAAACACCATACTTGATCCATATTTACAACAATATATAGGCTGCCATAATGCTTTCTTAACATTCTTCTTCCCTTCAATAACCTTTCGTTGAAATAATGTACCTTCTTTTTCAGGTTTAGGAGCAGACTAAAAAAGATTTTCTATTATAACTGATTTATTAGATTTATTAAAAATATATTAAAGTCTTTAAAGTATAAAGTTATAAAATTTTAAAATATATTTAAGTTTTTAAAGCATATTTTTTTAAAAGTATATTAAAAATTCATGCCTTTCATATTTAAAAAAAAAATGTAGTGTTTATTTGATAGAATATAGTTCGCCAATTAGAGTTTAAAAAAAAATGCTATAAGTGCTGAAATCAAATAGTTCAAAAAAAATGAGAATAAAAAGTAGTTATTATTTAACTTGATAGCGCACATCTGGTTTTTACAAGAATTAAATTACAAATTGTTAAAATAAGTAAAATTTATTATTGCATTTTCAAAGAGTTAAACACAAAACAGAACAGATAAATAAAAAATAACAAGAACTATTATTTTAGACATGATATCATGAAGACAACTAAAATCTGTGATATACTTGGTATAAAATGACTTCTGCTATAAATATTTTATACTAAATGTACTTCGGAAAAAGTAAAAAAAAAAAAAAAATTTATCAGATAATTTAATTAAGATTGTTGCAACGATATTTTTGTAATATCCTATTAATCAAGAGTTGACTTATAAAAATGTGAAATCTTCCCCTAACAAGCATAATCCTTATTTAATAAAATATTTGTATAACCTCATTAAACCAGATTTTAAAGCAAAACAAATTTTTCCAATTGAATCAGAAAAGTTTTTATTATTGGCATGGATGATGCTGTTACCATTATTTAAGTCCGTATACACTAGAATTCACCACAACATGTTAGCATAAAGTATTTCTATTAGCCCTTTTTATATCGTTCTACTTATAATGGAGATATACTCTCAAAGTCTTAATATAATTGATCAAAGATAACTTTTTTTCGCTTCAAAATAGGCATTAATTGAAAATAATTCCTTTTTCAAATTATAATAAATATCAACACTAAAAAACGTATCTTTTTTTATTATCATAAACAAGTTAAGTTTAAAACATTTAAACTAGACAATAAAAAAACTACTGTATAAAAACTGTACTAGAAAAACGCAATATGTGAGTTTGGACCAATAAAAAAAACAAACTGCAAAGAAAAAAATATCAAAGACCCGAAAAAAAAAAACCTGATGAACAAATCACTTCAAAAGCACAGATTTTTGGCCGGCTTTTACTTTATTTACTACTACTGGGCTAATAAATAATAATAATAATTTTTATTAATTCAAAAATAAACCTTTGTTGATGTGGTAAAGGTCATACTAGCTCCTAACATCAAGCTAAAAATTAAATCAAAATATTGATCAGAACTTGAGAAAAAATTATTTAAAATGTGAATTTTTGACATTTTTACTCACGTTTTTAAGAGAAAACAATTCTTCGTTTTATTCCATGATTTCCAACTGATTTCATGAAACTAATGAAAAGAATCTAACATCCAGATTCATAGAAAAATCCAAACACACCAATATTCAGTGCGCTCTTACTTACCTGAGAACGGCTTTAACTTGCCGTTTACTTTTTTACCTAACATCACGCAAGAATATAATTATTCTTTTTTTACCACATTCAAAAAGTGTTATTGACGTAGAATTTATTGTATTTTTTGCTAACATGAGCTAATTGATTACCGAGCAAGCTTGACAAATACCTAATAAAATCATGAAATTTAATTTTTAAACCATTACTCTGGTGCTACGTATTGCACTACATGTTACCTTTTTCTTGATAATTAAATTCTGATTTATAATTCACCAAAAACACTATTGTATCTGAAACCACCAAATTATTTATGACATAGTTTGACTTTGCAACAGAGCAGACAGCAATTTCTTACTGAATAACGGATAACAGAAAAAGCCAGTCAAATGCTAAATCATTACTTATAGTTCCTTTTGTTAATCTTACCCTTGTATGCATAAATATGATATACAATTTAATTTGAATTAAACACCTTTCATTCTTATTTCCGAGCCTCAAAACTTGTTTATGATGAAAATAACACAAATTGATAAATACGGCTTGCTGATGCTTTTTGTTCAAATTTACCTCAGATTTATTTATACCTCGGATAGACTTACCTCAGTTAAAAAACATCCTAACTTTTAAAATCAATGCATGTAATATATGGTAAAAAATTGTTTGCAAAAAAATGTTTGCAAAAAAAAATTAGTGATATAGATAGGACCATAAATGCAAAAGGTCTTTGACCCCTGGAACTAGTCAACCAACAAATAATAAAATTTTAAAATTTATTGAAAAAAAGCAGTAATTTTCAATTCATGGATGGAAGCATGCTGTTAAGTGCAAAGGTATGGTTCTTATCCACTTTACGGTTAAAATCAGGTAGAAATAGACCTATGTAAATATATACATATATTAACGCCTGGTTTACATTTCTCCATAAAATATACAAATTAAATATCTTAAACAATTAGGTTTTAAAGAAAATAAAATGTATTCACCAATATTTCTTATCCCGTTTACGGTTAAAATCAGGGTAGAAGAGGTCAATGTAAATATTAAATTAATACTATCCGAGTGAGCAGAAAATCGAACAAACACTTTAATCTTACCGCAGCAGCTTGGTCATCCTCAACTTCATTAATATCATCAAGATCGAAAGACTGATTAGAACGAATACCCTTGTGAAGCTAAAAATATGTACAGAAAATGTAGAGAACTAATGCTACAGATTTGAGTCCAAAATAACTAAAGAAATGTGTAAAACTCAAAATAATGAAATAAACACCTAAATTAAAGCGAACTACTTAAAAACATTTTTGACAAATGCTCCCACCAAACAATAAACATGACTGGAATCCAGTTCTATATAACAAACATTTGTATTCATCTTCAAAAAAATTCAAATGTTTCCAACTCATTATCTTCTTCAAGGTATTATTGAATTATGGGACTCTGTTACTCTATCCAAATAGCAATCTTACTTTATAAATCAAACAAATAATTTTATTTTATTTAAATCATATGTTTTGATGGCATTTGTTCATTTATTAAATTACATGTTTCTCTTTTATTTGTTATGCTGTCATCAAAATAGTTAGTGTAAAAAAAATATGAAGGAATAAAATTTTAACATTAGTAATGACTGACTTACAATATCTGGTGGTATTGTAGGTTTGGGTAATGGAGCAGGTTTAGAAGATGGAGTAGGTTTAGAAGATGGAGTAGGTTTAGAAGATGGAGCAGGTTTAGAAGATGGAGTAGGTTTAGGTGATGGAGTAGGTTTAGGTGATGGAACTTTTCTAACATCATCTGATGAAGACAAGTTTGTGTTAGACCTTACAAATACGGATTGGCATTTTTCACTTCTACTTGATTGGCTTCCAACAGTCTCATGTCGACGCAGCATACCTTCAAGGCTATCATCAAGTGAGTTTCTACGTGCAAGACTTTTTGACTTAGCATAAACATCAACCTGAACAAGAAAATCATAGAATACAAACAATTTAATGGAAAAGAAAGACGAGAAAATTTTTAACACAATTATAAAGTTACCATATTATAAGCTAGAAACCCAAAATAATCCTTAAAGTTCATAAAGAAAATTCTTTTATATGGTTTTACAAGATAATTACAGTTCTTTAAGTAAACTAATTAAAAATGGAACAGGGTAATAAAATTTTATTGAAGAAATATAACAAGCTATTGTTTTATAGAAATAAAGCAGTGTAAGGAAATCAAACTGCTGAATTATCAACAGCAAATAACAAGGATGCATGAAGGGGGTTTGAGTATCCCTTTTTGGAAAAGCTACTTTAAAAAAAACTCTGGAAAAAAATTAAAAAGATGCTTAACTTAGGAACTTGACTTCCAAGTTGTTTTAAAGTAAAAAAAATAGACATTTAGCTTTATAAATCGAGCAAGAATATAATTACCTAATTAAAATTTTTTTTTTATAAATTTCTTATATCAAATTCTCTTCCAGAAACTCATCCTGAGGTCAAAATAAAGTTTTCTTGGTATTTGCGTCATTTCCAAAAGCTTAAAATCCTGAGACAAAAACTATTTATCTCATGAAAAACTGCGTTCGATAACTTTAGAATCAGTAGAATTTATTGAATGAAATTTTCATAGTTATTAATAAAACAAAAAATCTCAATTTTTAAAAAAGTGAAATTTTGTCACGATTAGCTAGACGCAGGCTCTTTTTCATTGATTGGCGAAAGGGCTCTGTAACTAACTATCCAATACATATTTTTAAATTTTTGAGATGCAAATTGGTTTATCAGCACTTATTACTTACTAGCCTGGGCTGGACTATCAGTAAAAAAAAATCATTGTAACTATAGATAACAAAAATCAAAACTATCATGTCATTGAAACAGTTCCGTTTTTTTAATGAAATAAAAAGCATTTTTTTAGTGAGTTTTAGTGAGTTTCAATTTTCTATGAAATGACCCATAATAAAATAAAACTCTGTTTTGACTTTAATATTTGTAGCATTTGATCATTTTACTACCTAAAATTAAAAGTTCTTAAATCAAATTAAAAGCAAAAGCAAATTGGTAAAATGTCTCACATTGAAACTTGTAATAGTAATATGTGTGTTGTTGAGAAGATTTTCTCTACTTTAGAAAAATCATTCTAAATATTTTATCCCAAATGGTGGTACGGTTTCAATCAAAAAAGATAAAATTATTTCATTTGTAAAAAATTTTATGCAATACCTCAATATCTCAATGCCTCAAATTAAAAATTCAAAAAATAGGTTTGTTTTTACAGCATAAGAAATTCTTAAAACAAAGCATGCTTCAATCTTTTAAAGAGAAAAACAAGTATGAGCTAATAAGTGTAAAACAACAAAACCAAACCACACCACCATTTCAACGTTTTGCGAAACAGGAAACTAAAGAACTATATACTTTTGCAACAAAAAATAACCTAACGCAACCATACATATATCACTTAAAATTTTTAAAAATAGTATTCCAATAAAAAGATGTTTGAATAAAACTAGTGAAACCCTTGCTTCCTATAACAAAACAAAAACAGTTATATTTTGAGTATAATGTTAACTTACTTATTTTTAAAAAAAATATTGCTACAAGGTTTACTATGTCGTAATTATGGTCGCCCTGGTTTTTTTCAAATTTTGAGAACTGGTCCTACACTAAAATGTATTGTAACATCAATATTTTTGTATAATAAAAATCTATACCTTAGGTAGTTCCCAAGCAGTCTAATTTCCATCAATATTATAATAGTAGGGTTTGTTTTCTTTATCCATGCAGCTTTTCCACTAAAATCAAGAGAAACAAGTCAATGGAGACATGTGCCCAAACCATTGTAATACAATTCTATATCTGAATCATTGTTTTTTGAGGGAAAACCTAAACATCCACCTACTATCTGCTAGACTAAAAAAAAAAAACAAAAAAATTTCAAAAACTTGAAGTTTAAATTCAAAAGCAAAATTACTTGCAGATTAGTATAGTAAGTATTTTAGTGTAGTACGAGTGAGAGGAAATTTAAATGACACTCTCTGTAAGCGGCAAAAAAAGTCAGAGCGTTACAACACTTGACTATGTTTTCATTTTTTCGTTTTCTAGCATTAAAGATTTAGTCCAGTCAATAAGAGGCAAAAATGATCTGAACCTAAAAAGTGTTTTTCATTATCATCTATAAAATTCTAAATATATATAATTGACCAACCATGCAGCATCTTTTTTGATTTTATAACATTTTAACACGTTAAAAAAAAAAAAGCAATACTTAAAAAAAAAATCATAAATTTTTCTTTTTAGTTGTAAAAAGACTGTTTGTTAAAAAAACTTTTACGGCTTGTTTATTAAAGAAAAATTTAGAAAGTGATAACTATAGTGACAACCATGTGATACTTATCCAAATACCTTCAAAAATCTGATATCAAGTCATATTCAGATAGGACGCCGCATTTTCATATCCGTCAAAAATTCAGGGACCCTTGATTTGTCAACAATAATAATTTAAAGGCATACCACAGATTATAACTATTTTTACTACGTTTTGAAAGAACTATCTTTAAAAAAAGTATAAATAAATGTATGAATTTTAGCAAGATCAAAACTACGAAAGTAGGGGTTAGCAGGAATCATGCATTCCACAATGTAATGCGTGATTCACAGTAAAAGCAAAATTTTCTTGATGTATTTTTAATGATAAGTTAATAGCTTAAATTTTCAAATAAAAATTCATTCTACTAAAAATTTTTGAAAATTTGGTTTTAACAATGTAGTTTTAATAACGCGATAAACAAAAAATCTATGGTAAAAAATCTGTAATATAAATTTTTTGCTATTATCTTTTTGAAAAAACACGTTAAAACCAATTATTATTCAGCTTAAAACCATTTCATACAAAAAACTATATAATATACATATAAGTGTATGAAATGGTTTTAAAATGATCTAATAGGTTTAATGTATTTTTTCAAAAAGATATTAATTATTTATATTAATTATATATATTTATTATTTATTATTTTTGTGTGTACATAATAAATACATTTCTATTAATTTTTTTTAAGATGACTAAATTTAGCACTCTTACAGATAAAAATCAAAACACCCATATTTCTGGTGCCAGGCGAGTCAAAACTTTAAAACTCAGCAAGACAATTTAGCTTTTTTTTTTTTGTGAGGTTATAGTCATTCAAGTCTTTGTTAGAAACCTTACTACAATTGTAAAAAAAAAAAATTTTCAGAGTCTCAAAATTTTTCAAAAAACCCCTCTTGAACGCTAGTCACAGTTATAAGCCATAAGAACCTAGGTAGTAAAAATTTATTTAAAATGAAAGAATCTGCCATAACTCATAAAACAATAAGAAAAACAAAATGTGTAAAATAATACTAAAAATGTAATAAAAAAACTCTAACAATCCTTTTCAAAATCACGGTTAATGTAGTATTTTCTAAATATAAGCTTTATTAGAATTTTTTAATGCATTTTAGTATTATTTTACACACTGCTTTTTTTTTAAAAATGTATTTCTTCTTTTTCCTAAACCTTAGAATTAATCTAGGCTTTAGAGTTAAATACTTTATTCTTTTATATTTTTTATATTTCGAAATTCATAATGCTTCTAAAGTAACAAGAAATAAACAAAAAAGAGATAAAAATAAATAAGATATAAAAAATTTTTTTAAACAAAAACAAACAAAAGACAGCAGGAATTTAGGAAAAGCAGAACCAGTTAGCTGTTGTTTCTTCGGAAAAACAGGTTACTCATGCTATCAAGGATTAAATCTGAATAAAAAGGCTCGACAGTGGACTACACAAGAAGTAAAGATGATTTTTTTCCAGCAAATAAATTTTCCCAAGTAATCAAAATAATATATCAACAAGATAACATAACTAGAATGTCTCTAGGTAAATGTGCATTGTAACTATTAAAACAGTTGAAGGGTCAAAACCTTTATACAAACATATGAGAGCTCTGTGCTATTTTTCTGTTAGAGCACCCAGAAATAAAGATTAACCACAGTAAATTCATTATGCTTTGCCTGTCACAGGTGCTCTTTAGTTCACAAACTGTGGAAAATATTTTTTTACCATCAACTGTGATTCTTGCAGTGAATGTACTATGCACCCATTTGCCCAACGTTCTAATCTACAACTAAGATTTTCCAGTCTCTTTCCTAGCATCCCTTGACTTAGAAAATTGTTGGTATGACAAGTGCAAGCATCAAACCTATAAATTTGATTCTGTTTATTCATTTTCCACAGAAAATGTTGCAAACAACGTAGAAACAAAAGTTATAAAACAATTTCAATGGAAACTAAATAGTAAAAGTGTCAAAACTACAAGTCTGGTACGTGTTTGAACTCTTATTACACAAAATCTACAATACAAAACGATGGACCAGCTAGTCAGTTCAAAAATAAGTTTGTAACGGCTTCCATGTCTATATTGTTTGCAAAGCATAACATAAAGTTTAAATGGAATTTCATTGCAACAAGCCACAACGAAGGACCAATAGATGGAGTGGAAGACACACTTAAATGACAAGCAAATGAAAAAGTAATAACTAGAAAATGCCTTATAAATAATGCAAAAGCTTTGCACTGCAGCAAAATATAGTAATATAAAGGTTACAATGATAAATACAAGTGATCAAGAAATATACATCAGGGATCACTTAGAAGAACTATTTTCAAATTCAATCAAAATACAAGGTATTTTTTTATAAAAGAAATAGATTCGTTATTGTTTTCAACTTTGATGAATTATGTGGCCAAAAGTGTCTGCGTTCATTTTCAAGGTTTTCCAAATCAGTCACTATATCAATATATCTTTCGCGTTTAAATAAGGAATTGACAACAATTTCTTTAAAAGATATTAAATTATTGGAACTGAAATTTAAATACCTGTCAATGCGCGTTGGTGTGCGATAGACTTTGAAAAAACAAATTCACAGATCTCAAAAAAAATCATAAAAATAATTAATTTTGCCCGATTTACCTGGATTATAACAAGAATAAGAGTTTTCAAGAAAAGCTGGAACAGGTTTTTTATGTCTCATCCTTTAAATTTAAATATTATACAAGAAATAAAAATAAAAGTTAATCAGCAAATTTACAGAAAATCAAAAAACATATTTTTCCTCACTTCCTCACAATTACCCCCAAAGTGAGAAGAAAAAAGTTTGCCTTATCAGAAGTGACCTGAACAGATTAGAGAGAAACGATATGATGACGGTAAGATGGATATATAAGAGATTGAAAGAATTGTATTTTTTTAATACATTAAAGATGAAACAAGACACTCAATATTTCGAGCCTATTCGAATCTTTCATGAGTGTGTGAGGTACGTGAGAGCGATTGAGCGTCTCTCCGAGAGGCCTGGCTTTTGCTCTTAAATAAATAAATACTTTATAATAATTTTGTTCAATATCATAAGTTAAGAAGTAGGTACTTAGCAAAAAGGCTGTTTTGTTGTTTTATTTTTTGTAAAAATGTCAAAACTATATAAATTCAAAGCAATCTGAGGCTATTCTTTGACAAAATTTCAAAAAAATTCAAGGCTTTGCCCCAAACCCCATTGGTGGCCTTCAGAACAGGCCCCCAATCTCTCCGGTTCAACTGAGGCCTAACGGCCTTAATTAGAAATTTCTAGCTGACACCCAGGTTATAGTCCTTAAATAGATCCTCAAGAGCTCAACAATTTAGGCTGCTAGGACTACAAAATATTTAGCTATTATTAGCTTTAAAATTTAGATCTAAAAAATAAGATTTAAACTTGATATGCCAGTGTAAATTTAAAATATTTATTTCTTTCTAATAGTACGTTATGGCTTATTACCTCAATGCATTTTTAAGATTTTGATCAAACACTTACTTTGGCATTAATAGAGCCAAAATCTTCTTTAAGAAAATTGTGAACTGAGCCTTCTATGAATGATATGATAGTTGAAAAATGATGAATAAAAGAGTTGATAAATAATTGAGTTCCTTTTTAGCAGCAAAGCTTCCTTTTTTAATAGAGATCTGGATGATAAATTGATTATTTAGCAACAGGTATTTCTAATTTATTGATTTGACATCGTTTGGTGTAATGGAGTTGATTTTTATACTTTTTATGGTAGATTGATTTAATAATGTCAAATTGTGTAGAAGAATTGTTGAGACCGCCGCAAAGAAGTTTGCGCCGGACATAGTATCTTTAGCGCAGGTCATTGACTGGTGTCTGGCAGCTATTTCACGCCCTATATA
>JAUZNK010092814.1:0-12377 GCA_035046665.1 Euphysa ruthae | reverse complement strand
TGCATACCTAGTAAAAGAGGTAGATTTGGCATATAAGACCTACGCTTTGTGTTAGTATAGAAGTGGGTATGTTTGGAGATCTGTTTTGTATACTGGGTCAGAGCTGACAAACGCCCTGAATCCAGAGTACAAATATGTTATGATGCTAATGAACGGCTTACTTGATAAAGGTTACTGCCTCCATATTTTTAATTGGTACTCGTCGCTTGAACTTTTAAAAATACCTTTGAGTAGAAATACCAATACCATTAGCACTCTCCATAAAGACCGTAAAGGTTTCCTAATCGAATTACAACATTACAGTTAAAAAGATGAACAAATAGTATTGTATGAGAAAACAACTAATATTATGGTGACACGGAAAGATAAAAAAGATACTTATATGTCTACTTGTTATTAAAGTTATTCAAGGTGGTAAAACTAAAAACACCCCTGTAGTTGTTAATAGTTATAACATAAATATGGGTGCTGATAGAAATGATAAAATGTTGACATCATATCAAGTCGAACGTAAGCGTGTGAAAAAATGGTACAAGAAAGCTTTTTGCCATTTATTGACTCAAGCTGCATTGAAAGCACAAATTACATCTGTCAAAAAAGGTGGCACGTTGAATCCATTGAAATTTCTATTAAAGATGATATTGCAAATGTTTAAAAAATATGGGGAGTGCTATTCGAAAAAATCAAGTCGTGCTAGTTTAGGGGCAGACAACCCAATGAGATTGAATGGTCACCACTTTCTGAGCTTAATCAGAAACTTATTTGAAAAAAATCCTTCTAGAAGATGTTGTCTGTGCCCACCATGGAAAACGGCGAGTCACGGTTTATGTGCATAAAATGTGATGTTGGACTTTGTGTCGCACCTTGTGTTAAAATTGTCACACATTAAGTGTTTTCTAATAAGAATTTTTTATATTGAACTAGATATATATATGTCCAGCTGACCCGAATTATAAATATAGAAATTATATTTCCGTCTTATAGATCCCAGTCTTCGCTGATGCTGTAACTCAACCCAGCATACTTATGTGCACAAAGCTAAACAAACTTCTTTCGCTTGTTTTATTTGTAATTTGGAATATTAAACTTTCGGCCAGCCGGGGGTTTTATTTTGAATATTAAACTTCCGATATCAGCCCGACGTTTAAGAAAATATTTTTTATAGTATATTTAATGACGATATATTGCTGATAAATCCAAAATTAAAATGCTTTTTGAAAATAATAAAGTTACGCATTTTTTTAAAAATCACTGGATATTTAAGACCCACCACCACAATTTTTTTTGAATATTAAGCAGCCACAACTCAAAAAACATAGTGGAGTGTTAAAGGGTTAAATATAGCTAGACATAGGTATATTAGAATATGTATAACCTACTTTTCTGGAAAATTTCACAAACCGTTAAATCCTGAGAATACTGAAAGTTATTTCAAAAAGCTTTAGGGTTAGGGTTTCATGGTACCGTTATACTGTTACCCTATATCCAGTTACATAGGTTTAGGGTACAAAACGACCAACATATTGGTAATATTGCTCATTTGCAAATAAATTTTTTACTATTTTTACTGTTTCTGCAAAGTGCACTATCGCTAGCTTGCAGCAATCTCAGTATTTAACACTTTGTGAAAATTTTATTAAAAGATTATTTCACTTCCGCTGTGTACAGATTTGAAACAGCTGGACATTTTTTGTTTCAATGACCTATGATTAGATACAAAAAAAAAAAACGAACAAAAGACGAACATGTATTTAAGTTTTATTTCAGAGATAGATTTCGTTAAGTCAAAATTCATTTGCTTTACTTTGTAAACTGCGATTTCAGCATGACTTTAAGGCAATTTGAAACGCAACCTATCCTATAAATATATCCCCAAATGTGATATTAGAAGCATCTTATCGTAAATTGTTTAAATAGATTAGATTAACCTTACCACTAAAAACAATTGCAGAGGTGGCACCCATAACACCAAAAAAAGCTACATACGTCGGTTCATCAGCCATTTTAATCAAGAAATATATTATTCTAAATTAATTTATCAAAAGTATATAAATAAGTACAAAAAAGGTAGTATCTTGGTTGCCTTTTCCTAATCACGGAGCAACTTTATCAATTTCAGTGATTTAATGAGATCATGAGTATGCGCATAAGAAAGATATCGATCCACGCATGCATTGCAAAATATATTTTTGGCGAGTTAGGGCGTTAGCTCAAATCAAGCTTTTGTTATGATAGTCATAGAATGGTTTCATAAACTGCAAAAGTTGTATTTAGAATTAATATAACCATTCGAATTAAAAAATTTCAATTTCTTTACCACGAATGAATGAAACAAGATATATTGAGAAAAAGTTTACTCGCCAAGCTGTAAACTGTAAATCTAGTGAAGCGTTAAAAAAACTGGAACAATAACAAACATTTTCTTTTTTTGCTAAGAAAGATGGTAGACTTTAAAAAACAAATTTAAAATATCTCGTAAATGAATGAAATAACGTCCCTACGGAACTTTATCCGACAAAAATAATTTTCCTAAACTGATGATTTACAAAAAATTTTTAAAAGAACTAGGTTAAACTTTACTGTCAAAAATAGAGATTTAAACATTAACTGTGGTTGATAAGAAATTTCTTTCTTACGAACAGTTTTATTTTCTGGTGTGACTCATTGTATTAATTATTATAATTTTTCCTTTTTTTTTATGCGTGGTTCTTAATTTTTAAAGAGGTATTGAATACATTTGTCCGGATAATAAAAATTATACACATACAGGGTTAGGGACATATGAATCAAAAACAATTTTCTCCTTGCCCACCCAGTGTTTATTTTTGCTGAGCATATAATGTTAACAATTCGATTAATTGAAGAAGGGGATATCCTTTATAAATTTTAATCATGATTTCGAAAAAGGTTTTTTTCCCTGGTACTTGTTTGTCATATCTTTATGAAAAATCTCGGAAGGTTTTGAAAAGGGATATTACAATAGAATTTTATTTTTTATCTCTAAAAAGCCGTTGACACCATAGATCTGCATGTATAATTAAAAAATGCCTTCGTTTTCTAAAAATATTAGCTTTTGGGTTAAAATTTTCTCTCTGAAATAGGAATTTTAAAGTAAAAAGGACATACTCATTGAAAAAGTGAAAATTGGAGTCCCTCAGAGTGTCTCAGTCTTAGGTCCTTTTTTGTTTTTGTTTTATGTTAATGACATGAAAGTAGCAAAAGACTACAAATCACCTCTCTTAACTTTCCATAAGTTAAAAATTAAAAAGAGATAAGAAAAGTGTTTAAACAGAAATTTTTTTATCATTTATAGGTGGCATGTTTATATCAAACTAAGGGCTCGTGTACTTTGCATTCTTTTGTTATTGAATGAGAATGAAAGTAAAAAAAAACTGATCCATTGAATATGAATTATAGGGGCACACCCGTGTTGAATTTCTAAAGTAGATATTAAATAAAATCCTTGAGTTATGAGAGTGAGAGTTATTATGTATTAAATGATATAAATTCTAGGATCATATTTCTGTAAAGAAATATTTTTTTAACACCCTATTTGAAACTTTCTCTATGCAACGCATTTATTCCACCTCATTCTGCATGTTCTGTCTGCTATCAAAGCCTTAAGAATTCATTTCAAGATCATTTGAAAAGTACTCCAAACAAATTTATAAGATTTTGGTACAATTTGGGTAACCGTGCCCAAAAAAGTACTAAAAAGTACAGATCGACAAACTGGTTGTCTATTTATTTAAGGGTGGATCATTGCATTGCTGCAATGGATTTGAATTATTTAATAAATACAATTTGAATTATATTTATCTGCGATTTTCAAATTTCAAATAAGGCTGGCCAGCAACACTTTAAGGCTGGAAACATCCATTAGAAGATCCACCGTAAGAAAAATATATCTGACTTCAAATGGTTCATAAATATTGACATACTTTAAAAGAACGAGTACACCTCTGTTACATTTTTTTTGCACATTTCTGTAGTTTTCAGTCTGCTACTTTATTTACGACAAGAGTTTTTAATCTAGTAGACGCCAAAATTTCTTCATGGTTGTCTAGTTGAACTGTTAAGACTTTGGAAGGACATTGAATGATACCAAACTGTTTCTCACCCCATTTAACAACGGTGTAAAGATGAAAAATCGCTAACCTCTTGTCCGAAACCAAATCAAGATGAAAATTTTTACTTTATCAAAAGAATTATCTTAAAAACACCTTTATATGAGCCAGAAGTCTCGAATAGATCCAACATATTGGTTGACCAAGTGTTCACTTACCTAGTTTTGTTAAAAACTTTTATCCTCCTCAATGTTTCTTTTACAGTCACCGCAGGCTCTGGTAAAAAGACGTCTGTTCTCAACACCACTAATGCGCTGAAAAGATGAAAATATTGGTTACGATGAACTATTACGGCTGCAATTGCTGGAGAACACCATAGGTTCGAATGTGGTTTCATTTGATACTTTCGAAAGCGAAAATAGGCATCGATGCTAACATGAAGCCATGAAGCAATTTTGTTAGCACCTTCCTCTGTATCAAGATTGAGTATATGTTGGAGTGGAAATCAAGAAATGGATCACGAATGCTCTCTCAGCCTCCTTGGTAATAGAAAAACAATTTCTTTTGGATAGGTAGCTCATAAAAAGAAGTGATCTTAAAGTTGACCACTGCGTGATCACAGTTTTCTAAAGGAATAGAGACAGATGTTTTGTAGATATCAGGGTTTGATGAAAGGAATAGATCAAGTAGAGAAGTTCCTTGATTTTTGCGATTAGAAAGGCTAGTTGGAGAATCGACTAGTTGAGTTAATGACTGAGATATCAACCAACGAGTGTCAACGAGTGACAAGAAATTCATACTCGACCATTGAAAATATATTATCCAATACCCTGTTTAAGCAAAGTTTTGTATCAGGTGTATATAAAACTTTCCCACATTTTTAGTAATTGTCAAATTTTTGATAAACTAAAGATTGCTAAAAATATGTTCTCCAAAAGAAACATATATAAACAAAACTTGGATTCTTTTAAGATGGATCTCTAAAATACAAAAACATTTACTCTGCTTTCTCGCCCTTTTCTGAGAAAATCCAAAGTATCTTTAATAAAACTCTTGGATAACAAATGGAATGAAAAAATTCTCAAAAAGAAAACAAAAGCTTTATAACAAGTTCCTGAAATCCCGATCGTCCAACGATCAAAAAACTACAGAACTTATAAAAATTTTTTCCCGAAAAATTCTTAAAAAATCGAAAAAAATTTACTATTCAAAGCTGTTAAACAAAGGCAAGTCGGATTTTAAAAAAATATGGCAAATAATCAATGAAATAACATGACGCCACAAAGCTCTTAATGATCCTCTTTCAATCTGAATAAAGCATAATGGATCATTTATTTATGATAAACGAAAAATATGAAGTAAATTTAATAAATATTTTTTCAAAGTTGGTCCAAACTCAAAGATACCTCCTATAAATACCAATTTTAGAGAAATTCTTGACGGTCAAGTTAGCTCAGCCTCTCTGATAACGAGTTAACTCATCAAGAACTAGTACACGAAGGCCCTTGGTTTAAATCCTAAATTTATCTTTAAAAGAAGGAATCTTTCCAGATCTTCAATTTTTTAAATAACTTCAATCTTTAAAAAGGGTAACCTCGCTCTGCTTTCCACCTACCGGCCTATTTCTTTACTTCCAATCTTATCAAAAATATTCGAAAGCATCGTGTACAACAGATTCTCTACACTACATTACTTCAAATAGCCTGCTTTATAATAAACAGTTTGACTTTCAAAAAATTGTTCTACTCAACATGCTATCCTCGAATTTGTTGATCAAATATCTAAATCTTTCGAAGATAATAAATTTTTACAAGGTGTCTTTATTGACCTCTCCAAAGCGTTCGATACAGTTGATCATAATATTTTGTTACACAAATTAGATTACTATGGAATAAAAGGGAAATGGTTTAATTGGTTTAAAAGTTGTCTTAAATCCAGAAAGCAATTTCTCTTGAATAAAAACACAGGTTTAAAAAAAATTTTATGTGGTGTTCCTCAAGGATCAATTCTGGGGCCTCTACTTTTTTTAATTTACCTCAATGGTAAAGCCTCCAGCACTATATCAACAATAAGGTTTGCTGACGATAAAAATCTTCTCCTGAAAGAAAACAATGCCAAAACCCTATTCCACGTCATGAATCAGAAGAACAAACTTTCTTTAAATACTGACAAAGTTAAATTCACACTATTCCACATGACGACCCAATCTGATAATCTTCCTCTAAAATTCCCAAATCTATCGATGAATAACAAACCATTGAACGAGATTGCTGCTTTAAACTCTTGGGTGTATTAATTGGTGAAAATTTATCTTGGAAAATTTACATTAAAATACTTGAATCTAAACTCGCGAGTGCTATTGGTCTTCTCTACAAATCGAGACCCTAACTCAACCTTCAGTCTCGTAAACTTTTTTATTTCAGTTTTACTTACAGTCACCTTTCTTGTGCTAATATTGCATGGGGGCAACTCACAAAACAAAACTATTAAAATTAGAAAAACTTTAAAAGCATGTATGCAAGATCATAACATACGAAAAGAGACCTGATAGCGCATTATCTGTAATGGAGGACTTTAAGATTCTGAACATTCACTACCTTAATGTTTACCAAGCCCTAACATTTATGTTTAAAGTTAATAAAGACAAGTCCTCCAAATTTCAATCATTTTTCTGAGTTAAATAACTCAAAATTAAACTTACAAACCAATCATTAAAAAAATTTTGTTCAACCAAAAAAGTATGTATGTTCTACAAAAATGTATGTAGAACAGCCTCTTTCCAATAGAGGTCCTAAACTATGAAGTTCTTTAAGTTGTGAAGTAAAAGGTAATAAAGACTTTAAAAAAATTTAAAATGTTAAAATCTCTCTGATTTACGATGCATTATAAGTTATAATTGAACTGTATGGTGAATAAAAAAATTTTTTTTTTTCGTTCGCATTTATTTCTATTTTTTACAATTAATCTATTTATTTTTACTAATTACGATAGCACGTAACTCTTACAAAAGATAATATTCACAGAACTCTTGCGACATTTAATCAGCACCTCAAGCAAGGGCTCTATGAAAAGGTAATCAGCATTCTATCTTCTATGTTTCCCCTCCGATTCGCGCATAACAGTTGATTTTGCTCTGTATATACATTCAGCTTTGAATATTAAATACATATATACTTTAAAAATTTTAAATATTTTACAAATGATTCAAGTATATTTATTCTGATTTTATGATACCTTACGCTTATTTGCTTATATTGTAGTTTTTTTAACAGGAAGCATCATGTATATTTGATATGTAATGTGATATCGGTAAATATATAATAATAATAAAAAAAGATATGGCGAAGTTGCAGGTGAAAAGCTATTAGTTCTAGAGAAGTGTAGCCAGTAAGTGTGGAATAAGTTGAAGTCCCATAAAGACAAAAATATTAGCAGACGGGAGAATTATGAGAGTATTGTCAATATTTTCAGGAATGGAATTGATTACACTGCAGCACTGTGTGGATGAAGAACTGTATAATAAGAAAAAGTAAATGACTGTAGAAAAGAAATACCAAAACAATTGTACTACTCATCAAGAGAAATTTTAAGAGCTACAGGCAGAATGTTACGGATAAAGATGGCAAGGTCATGCATGTGAAAAGACGATTCCTTGCGATTGATAGGAAGGTAATCAGTTTAATAAAGTCATACGAACTTTTAAAAAGATCATGATTAGTTTCACAAATTACCAAAAAGTCAGTTGATGAACTAGAGAAAGAGGATTCAACATGAGAAAAATTACTGCAAAGACCACAAATGTTGGTGAACTAAAGAGATACAGCTTTTGATGGTGTCAGCCTGATTTATTGTAACGTGTAAATGATATAACTAATGCTTTTGCTAAGTAGGAAATAACACTAAGAGTTTTTAATGATCTATCAAAAGCATTTGACACTGTAATTTATATTTTGCTAAAAAGACTTGAATCATTAGGTATCAGGGGAAACACACTTAAATGGGTTAGAAGTTATCTAGAAAACAGAAAATATTTGTTATGACAATAAAAGTTTTACTGAGTTTTGTGATATCAAATATGGGGTTCCTCAAGGATCCGTACTAGGTCCATTGCTTTTTTTTTTTTAAATCTACACGATTTACATACCACATTTTCTAAAATACCAACAGTAATTTTTGATGACGACACATGTTTCTTTTTAACTGAAAAAAAATTTGATGACTTATTCGCAAAAATGAATAATGAGCTGAATATTATTTCAACGTGGTTTAAGGCGAAAACATCTGTAAACTTGAAAAAAACAAAATTTACTCTTTTTTATCATAACAAAAATAAAAATTTCATCACAAATAATTTACCGATATTAAGCTTAGATAACGTAATTATTACAAGAGATTACGTAACAAAATTTCTTGGCATATTGATTGACGAAAACCTAAATTGGAAAGCTATAATTTCAAAAGCATCCTCCATAATTTCGTAAAGCATTGGCAAGACCGATGTTGAATAAACAACTGTTAATTTTTACACAGTTATTTAAATTATGGGAGCATAGCCTGGGAAAGCACTCTTAAATCTAAACTAGAAACTCTGTATCGTTATCAAAAACAGGCTGTTTGTTTGATCAATCATCAAAGCACTTCACTGACTCAAAACCTCTGTTTAATGAAATGAACATACTAAATGTATACAAGCTTAACATCTTTCAAACTCTTACTTTAATGTTCAAATGTAAACACAGCTTATTTTTTTTTTAATTTGTATGCATCAAAACCTCCAAAAAAATATATTCTAAGACGCTATTTATTAGTAAAATCATCACTTAACATAAAATTAAATAAAAAAGAAAAAAAAAAAAAATAGAATAAAATTGCAGTTGTAGAAAAAAAAAATTATAGGATGGACGGAAATTTTAGTAGAGCAACCAACCCATTAAAAAATGTTAAAAATTTAAAATTAAAAAAAAAAAAAAAAAAAAATACTTTGGAGTTTCTTACAAGTTTTAAAATCTAAGTCACTAAGTCTTTTTTCGGTATTGGAATGGTTATGACTTTTACACAGATTACCTTACGAAGTAATTTTTTAAAATGCTTTTGAGTAATGCATGCATGCATGCGGTGCATGCAATAGACGCTATGATCTATAATCTATAATCTTTTGCTTTTTGGAGAACTTTACAATTCGCCAAACAGACAATTTTGCGCTACAGTATAATCCTTTAGTTCTCTTAATTTTAAGACCATGATATGCTATAGGAAGTGATAGATAGGTAATATTTCAACTGACAAGCATCTTCAGCTATTAATGCTTTCTTGAACCCAAGTCTCTGTAAAATTGAAAATGGGGAGTTTCTATTACAATTTAAAAAATAAGTTGGATAATTTTATTCTATTCTCTAGGTAAAGGAGTAAAAATTCAACTTTTCGAAAACAATCAACCACTTTTTCTTTGAAAGCTACTTTAACTCAAAATCTAAAAAAAATCTTTCTCACGATATGTGAAAAATACATTAGTTTTAATCGGTCTATAGACTCATTGTTAAACATGACATTGTATTTCGATGCTTTTTTCACACCAAATGCACTTCAACGTGCATCACTTGACAAAGGTGTTTAGAAATAATTGATTGCCTTCTTTGGACTTCTAGTTTGAAAAACCTGTAGAATCACGTCCCTTAACCAAAATCACATTGACAACTATGCCCATAAATATATCCACAAATATCTTGTACCTTTTTGCAGTTTCGCTTGTTATATTAAAATATAATTGAAAGTAAGAAGATCTAGAAAAAATTTCGATAAAAAATATTCCTGAAACATAAAAAAAAATTTGGAATTTCTTTAAAAATAGTAAAATCTAGACTTTAAATTTAAACATATACTTTCAGTAAAAGATCACTTTTATGGTTAGAAATTTATTTATTGTGTAAAATAGTTTCCTACGGTTTCCTATAGGTTTATGTGATCTGTTTTTGTTTTTACGCATGATTTTTTTACCAACATAAATAATTCATAAGAAATCTAATAATAGGCTTTTAACAATTCAGAACTAATAAAACTTATGAGTAACCAGTTGTTCTTTATTTTTCTATATTATTAGTATTCAAATAATCTTTTTTTTTTCTCTTTTTCTGTTTTATGGGTCATTCTTCCATGTCATATCATTATTATAGAATCTTTTATCGATATTATTCCAAATTAATGATTTTTTTTTTTTTTTTTTTAAATTTCAGCCCATTCTGTATAGTTATTTACGTAAAGAAGGAATTGTCGAGTCAATTGTAAAGTTTTATGGCTTCGTTTGTCACTTTCAATTTTGGCGTTGTTTACTTGTAAGACAACTTCAAAGTTCAAGTTGCTAAGTTTAGTATTCTTGGCAGTAGCTAATAGTTATTTATCTCTTAAAATTGTACAGATGGCTTTATATTTAAGATTCTTAAGCTCTTGGTGAAAAGACTGATCAGCCTTACTACCCCATGCTAATTCAACCTTGCTGCTTATTGAATTTCAAGATTTATTCCCCTTACTGTCTTAATTACACCTATAATGTTTCAAGATTTGCTCTCACAATCATACTGTTTCTAAAATTTAGCATTTTAATGGAGCTTTTTACATATTTTTAATCGTTATAAAAGTTTTTGATTATTTTAAATATTTTGATATTTTATTACTTGGTAATTACACTTTTTTATAAAAGCAATTAATGTTCCGTTATGATGCGGCAAAAATGAACCAATTTTTCAACCTTAAAATTGATACAACTTATTACAAACTTGAGTATCAACAATCCTTTAAACTTTTTATTTTACTAGCTGCTTTTAAAATGATTCCTCATTGTAAAAATATATAATTAGGTTAGTCCACCAATTTTCACAATCATTCAAGCATTGACTATGCTGTAATTGTACTTATAAAAGAATTATTTTTAAGGAAATCTAAAGTAAGGAAAAAAATGTTTGCTTCAATTTGGAGTATTACAATATCTTTTTTATTCAATCAATAAAAACTGATGATGAGAATAAATAAACTTATACTTGTGCTACAAAAAAAAAACGAAACACTTCACGAACAGATATTACACCTCGCTACAATAGGTACTTATTGATTAAACATTATTTGGAAAAGAAATAAAAGTATAGAAAATCAAAAATGGAAATTTAAATAAAAATTTGAAAGCACTTTATTTGATATTTGATTTTTGTAAGTTTGATTATGTCTGATAATTGTATAAATATGGCACTGTCAATGTGATTGATTACTCTGTTTTTAGTACTAGACCTAGATTTTCTTTTCAAATAATAAAATTTTTCCGGAGGATTCTCAACTCAAAACAAGAAAATTTTCTTTTTTTTTAAAAAAAGTACTTTCTTTAATTTTGCGTGAAGCTAGAAAGTTAAAAAGAGATAACTGCATTGTCTTATTTTGAAAACTAAATATAACCAAATGTTAGGTCGACCAAAAAAAATCATTGGCCTTTATCAAGGCTGTTTGTGTGTCTTTCTTTCGAGATATTTAAAAAATGGGCCATTTTATTTTAAACGGTCATTTTGAATAACACCCAGTCAAGTTGGTTTGATTATTATGCATAACACCAGAAAAGAAAAGCATGTCAGTAAAGAAAAAAAAATCATGATAACTTCATCTATTACAATCTTTGGCACCTTATATTGTCATCAACTTACAGGAAAATCCTCGTAAAACTGAAGTTTGCTCAATTTGGATTTTCATTTTGTTGCTCCGCAACGGTCGCAGGAAAACTGGAACCAGAGTCAATGTGAATTGAGGAAATGGAAGTCTAGTTGAATTATTATTATCATCATTTTTATTATTATTACTGTAATTGTTGTTTAATCCAAATCTTCTCTATCAATTAATCCATTTTTTTCCATACTTTTCTCTGTGTACCAATAACCACTTTCTTGATGTTCCACATGGATGTTATATCTTTTTTTAATTCTCCATTCTTTCCAATTTTCGGCTTACTCAAAAATCCAGCGGAACTGCAACATCAATGATCTCGCATTCCTTTACACTTTCATTTATTACGACATTGTCTGGAGTTCGCTCTTTAATCTCATGATCGCACTGGGTTTTTGAATTTTAGAATTACTTTATATTTCCCTTTCATGAAATAAATTTTCGTTTATATTCTTTATACGACTTTAATCATAGTTCATTTTTTATTTCGTTATTTGTACACCAAGCATTTAATAAAATGTTTAATAACACGTACGCTCCACAGGACATCTGCATTTTATTTTATTTAAAGTGGGCGTGTAAATCGAAATTTTTCATATATGTATTTTCATATAT
>JAUZNK010092803.1:0-12380 GCA_035046665.1 Euphysa ruthae | reverse complement strand
GACTTGAGCTATTTCATGACAACATAAACATTCTCTATTGACGGGCATCACAGAACAGCTGTCACATTTACTACACCAATCGTCTATATCTAAATCTAGCCGATTTGTTTGCAGATGACTACTTAGCGATTGCGATTCATTTCTTTAAATCATTTCTTGCGCACTTTCAACATTCTCTAAATCAGTAAGTTAACGTTTCGGTTTGGATTGCTATAATGATACTGAAGACATCGTTTAAAAAAAAATAGTTTCGAGAAATATTTTCTCGAAAGTTTGTTTTCTTTGTAACAAAAAAAGTTACAAACTTCTTCTTTTATTTATATCTTTCTGTTTTCTCTTTCAAATCAAATAACCTGGGATCAACAAGGTGCTTTTAAAATCTGTTTTGATATGCAGTGAGATATATTTTATACAATATATATGTAATATTATATACATATTAAATATTGATATTTTAACCATAATAAACCAGTACAAGTTGGCTTTGATCAAATAATGTAATTTTATTACTCTTTATATTGCAAATTATTTCCACAAAAAGTAACGTTACAAGTAAATGTAAGGCGGAAGCTTAAACGTAAGCTCAGTTGTGACGACAAAACTTCCGGGAGATTGGTATCTGTTTGAGATTTTAAAAAAGCGCATCAAAAGGATAGACATTTCGAGCAAGAAAATTGACAAACAAAACAGCTGATATTCCGTTTATAGTTTTAGAAGGTAAAGAACGATTATCCTGTCAAATCTTATATTTCTATAATCTTTTTATTTAACTTGACTTCATTTTTGACCTCGGGATCCCTTTATTAAAATACTGCATAACTTGAATGTTACGCGTATTAGACAATTATGCTGTGTATACTATGATAAATGCTAATCTCATCTATTTTGAATGAACACTTCACAAAATCTACTATTCTAGAAGCAATAAGTTCCCTGGGTTTAGGTTCAATGTGATGATTTTTTTTTTAAATCTTAATCAGGATATTCTTGTAACCAGAACGTTTTTTAAGTGTCCTTTATTATGAGATATTTATATTAAAAAAAAAAAAAAAAAAAAAAAAGAGGCAAAGTTTGGTAAAGGCACACATTGTGATGATGTAGCTGAAAAAAAAAACTTCTTGCCTCAAATAGCAAAATGACAATTGTCAATTTCTTCCTCTTTAACCTTTTTTCATCCCTCTTTTTTTCCAATTAAAAAAGTTTATTAACATTCAATAATCAATAAAATTTCATAAAATGTTTTTTGTTTGTTTTTTTAAAACTGAGACGGTTTGTAGTCCGAACACTATCCTTAAAGACAATTAGTCATATTTTATTGCGAAAAAGTCAAAACAATGTGTAGTTTACCAAATCCAAATATAAGACTGTCTGCACTCTGTATTATATGAAACCAATATGATCAATCATGTCACATTAAAGTCTGTGTGATAAAGCAATTATCATAATTCATGGGAATAACCTTGTTATTAGAATCAAAGTAAATAGAACATAAACAAAAAAATGGCTCACGGGTTTGGTCAGACAACCTTTCTCTCTACCTGATAATCAAATATTAAATTTTGATTAAATATTGATTTTGGTGTCCCTATTGTTTCAGAAGCTCTAAACTCTAAACGTTTCTTGCAAATCAAGTCCATGTTTCACTTAGTGGATAACCATACATTAGATGGAAATTCTGATGAAATAGTAAAAGAAAGTTTCATACTCCTCAATGTCTAGATAATACAATAAAAAGGTTTTGACTGTTTGAATTTGTATTTTCTAAACTTTTAATACTTCTGTAAATAAGAATTCAAAGAAAGCGTTTTCACCAAAATGTAATTTTCTTTTTCTGCATATCCACACAATTTTTGCACATTGGAACGTATTTTTTTTTTTGAATTCTATAAAAATTTCGAGCATAAGACCCTGGATATTTCTATATTAGGTTAAAAGGATGAAAAGTGTTAAAGATGAGCTTTATTGCACATTTCCCTTGTAATGTCAGTTAAAAGGTTTAGCAACAAAAATAACTGCCACAAAAAGTTCTTGGGAGCTTTTCTGAAATTCTTAAGCATTTCTTTTAGAAATTACAGAAATTTTTAAGAAACATGTTAACACAACACATGCTCCCTAGCAATTATTTTTTAGAAATCTTTAAATTTTCAAATTAAATTAGATTATTTAGTATTTTGGAGCCAATTTTAGGCATAACATTGCAGAAATAAATCTTTTCTTATTAAAATCAATAAAACTATAAAGGCCAATATTTTAACTTTTATAAAGAGCCTTTACGATTACACAATTCAGTTAATTATACACCAACCAGACAATTTTAAGCTAAACATCTGCTGCTTATGTTTTAAGTTCAAAGCACAAACCATATTTTTAAAAGGTAAAGGATAAAGGTCCATTCATATTATATTTTTTACTAAAAAATAATTATTAAATGAAATTCAGGCTTAAAGGTGCTGAAATTCAGGCTGCATTTGCATCAAACTTCGCAAACAAGAGTTCTCTAAAAATTATGCAATCTTTATTTTACTAACTTAATTACAATTATATATACTACCGCAACATATTTAGATTTTTTTAGGTGTTTATAACACAGAAAAAATGACTTACAGTGTCTTCATTTCCCCAGCCATAACCAGCTGTAGTTGCCATAGTAAGAATTCCCAAAGCTCCAGCACCTGAAAAATGTATTTCATGACTTCCAAACAAAAACAGCACTCCAAAAACAACCATTGCAATTGATCTATTAACATTACGGCTTTTCTAAATACAGCAGAGATATAAAGTAGTTTACTATTGCTTGAATTAGGTATCTCTTTATCAGCAAGTAACAAAAGACAAGGTGTCTCAGATAAGGAAATTCCAGTACTGTATTGCAACTGATTAAAGATCAGCAACTAAAATATCTTAAGAATTATTTCATAAATATGTAAATGCAGGAACCATGACAATTTAAATGTTAAAATTTTTGAAAGCCTAAAATGTGCAAAATTGAGAGAGAAAAAAAGAAGCTTACAGTTTAAAGTTTCTGGTAATATCCCTTTTTCACTTTTTAGTGAAATTACATCGATCTTTTAAAATATTTCATAAACTTTTATCATAGTGCTCATTATGATATGACTGTGTTCTTTACTAAATTATTTTATTATAAGTAAGATAAATTAGTAATAGGCATAAATAAGGTAAGAAATAAATCACTTAATAAAATACCTTTTTTTTTAGAAAATTTTGAGGATCTATACCACAAAAAAAATTTCACAATAACCATAGTGACCAAAATTTGGTAAAAAAAGAGAAAAATCGAATGGAAGAAAGAGAAGATAAAGGAGACAAAACGAAGGACAGGTAGAGAAAAAGAAAAAAATGAAATGGATAAAAGGGGAAAAAAGGAAAGGAAAATAGGGAGCGCAAGAGAAATTTTACTGTTTGCTTGCTTTAAAAAGGAAAATAAATTAAGTAAAAAGACTCTCAATATGTGCTATATTGAGAGATGCCTGACAACCTCATAAAATGATTTCAAACAAAATCTTAAAAAGATTCTTAGAAAAAACTTTTAGAAAACTTTAGTAAACAGTATAGCTTTCTCAATTTATTTTTTAGGGAATCAAAAAAAAAAAAAAAAAAAAAAAAAAAAAAAAAAAAAAAAAAAAAAAAAAAAAAAAAAAAAAAGTACATGTTGACTAAACGAAAATGACAAACCTCAAAACTTAAAGATTTTGAGAAAACTATAAAACTATTCTTTTTAGGTTTAAAACAACTTGGAATCCAAACCCAATATAAAAACAATTTCTTTTTTTAAGTCTTAAATAATTACTCACTTTCCATTAGTACTATTAAAAATAGTTACTCACTTTCCATTAGTACTATTAAAAATAAAGAATAGTTCTGATGGATTAGCAAAAAGACTGAAAAGCAATTATATGTGTGAATTAATATGACCTCAATCGTTTTCCTCAGATTTTCAGTTTTTCTCTCTAAATGTGTTTACTTAAAGGACCCTTCTTGGTTTAAAAACTTTTGAGCATTTATTATTAATATTTCTATTACAAAATAATTGCCGAACTAACTTACGGATCTCCTCCATGGTAGATACCATAGCAACCAACCAATAAATAACCCAGCGGTTATACCAACAACAATTTCAATTGGCCCACGGAATATATTCAAATATAAATCTCCTAAAAGCAAATTACGAAATTTAAGGGGAAAAAAAATCATAGACAATCAAAAGAAAGCAAATTTCCAAAGCATTTGTGAATTTTCGGCAGAAAAAACCAAATTTAGTAAAGCCTATGGTGGTCATCCACATAGTACAAATGCACAAAGGAAAAGCGGACAGGTTAAACCAAAAGCGTATCATTTCATAAAAAGTTAAGATAATAGAATTCATTCTATTATCATATTTGATTTTTCTTTGACATTTTACAAAGACTTTCAAGAAGATTTAGATTTTATTCTCTTGCATTTATTTTTGCCATAATTTAAAATATGTTTCTTTTCAATAAACACCCATTGATAGTTTAGCATTTGCATACTAAAATCCCTTAATTTTTGTTATTATGGCTTAATAAAAGACTTTAAACCAAAAAATAAACGCAAACAAGGTACACAGCACATGTTTTTTTTGTACATATTTAGCTTTCAACAGTTTCTACACTGCAATTATTGCTTACGCTTTACTATTTACTATTTATTATTAATATTTTTTAAATTTTTCACTTAAATGCTTGGTCAGAGAAAAAAATTACATCAAAAATGCCTGGTTGCTTGAGACTTTCAACAAAATTTTGAACATTTGAAAGATTTCTTCTTGGCTCAATTACATAAAAACTTTATTCTAAAACGTGAAATCGCTCGAAAATGATGAGAAGCAAATACTTTTCATCCTTGAGAAAGAATTTAGAAGACTTTAATAAATTAACTTATATGAAATAACACACCTTCAGAGAAAGCAATTCCAAGAAAAACACCAAACATACTAATTGAAACAACATCATCACTTGATGACGCAGCCATAATGAGAGTAGGAATACCCTCATGACAACCATACCCATGCTCTTGCAATGTTAACATAGTTGGCACCACAACAGCTGGAGAGACTGCACTCAATATAAAACTAATCAGAAATTATTATCTTAATTGCAACTTAAATAAAAGCTTTGATTCACTGGTCTACAGAATTTCCCATATATCCCTTCTTAACCCTTCAAGCAGCTCATTTCCTTCTCTTTTAACCCTTTCCAAAATTTAATACCATTACGTTTCTGTCAATCTCATACGAGTATGACAAAATACCAAAAGTCTCCAAGTAGGGTTTGGCAAATTTGAATATACCTAAAAATCTTTTAGTATTGCCTATTGGGCGCCCTCTTTATAAAAAAAAAGGAGCTTAAACAAAACTAGGGTAAAATAAAACATTTAACTTTTCATATAGAAACCTGCTTTAATCACCATTAAACGTATGGTGCTCATAATTTACATCTAAATAATGATACGATTTTTAATTTTAAAGAAGAAAAAGCTTTAAGCTAGGAAAATAATTTTCCGTAAAATTAGCAAGAATAGAAGTGCTTTTTGTCTTTAATTAATACGTAGATATATATTATATTTCAGATCGAATATCAGTTAATAACAAAAGGTTCCCTGAAGGTTTAAAAATTTTTTTTTAAATGAATAAGGGCATTTTAAATAATTAACTAAAATTTTGATTTCATAATTTTCATTAAAAATCCAAAAAGTTAATGAGCTGCAAATATTTAGGGACCGAATTTCAGACATACATTATTCCTTGAATAAAAGGCTATACTAGAAAATAAAATTAGTTAATTCAATTTTTAATCTAATCATTCCAAACTTTATCAACTAAAAATTTTTAAACCTAAATGCTAACAAATTGATTTAATACAAGAAGAATCATCAAATAAGATATATTTTACCCAAATCTGGATCTTCTACTATCAATAAAACAAAACAAAATTTTACAAGAAAACTAACCCAATTAGCACTCAAAAAACAAAATTTTTTGTATAATTAGTGTGGAAAAAATAACATAACAAAAACATATTTTTTTGCCATTTGTCTAATATTGATCATTAGATTTATAAAGTTTCAGGCTGTATAAAACACATTCATTGAAATAAAAAAAAAAATTTAACAAAGAATTGTCTTAGAACACATAAAGTACCAGAGTTAACTACTAGAAATTATCATAGTTACCCCAATTTAAAAGCCCAAATCCATGGCATTCCCAATAGTAGATTTGCAATAACTGCAGCTGTGATTGCTTCAACAATGCAAGGCACAAATGTAACTCGCAAGACTGTACATTTCAAACGTCGCAAAGCATCAATATCGATACCAAGTCCAGATCTAACTAGAATAACAACAAGTGCAGTATTTCGTAAACCTACAGACCACTTATGCTCAATTTGTTTAGCAACGTCTATTTTATGAATGTTTTCAAGCATAAACCCAACAATTAACATTCCAAGAAGTGCAGGAAGAGTAAAAAACTTTGTTTTCCATGCAACCAAAAATCCACCAAAAGCTGAAGCAACTAATAGAATATATAACGAAAATATATTGCCACCAGGCATTGCTTCTTCACCAATAACTGAGTACATAGCAGCCCATGCAACAAAAAGTAGAAGAATCCGTGTAAGATATTCAGCTGGTTTTCCACGTGGAGGAAGATATCGTTTAAGAGAATCAGGTATTATAACACAAGGACAAGGTTTTCTATCACCATATCGACTCGATGGACGAAAACAGGGTAAACAACACTTATCTTCTGTAGTTTTAATTCGAGCAGACTCACTTTCTAGACGTGTTCTTAATGACATTTGATGTTTAGGCCTAACACTAGATTCATTGAGATTTGTTTTTACATTTTTTTGATTTGGGACAATATTAGAATCGTTTGTGTTAGATTCCAACACTTCTGGATTATCATTTAACTTATCAATTTCTGCATTACCATTGGATATAATGCTTTGCTTATGTTTTAGTTCATCAACATTTACATCATCTATTTTAATGTTATCAACTGGAATATCAGCTTTTACATTATCTTCTGACACTTTCACATCTTTTTTTAAGTTGGTTTCTATTGTTTTATTTGTAATAGGAGAAGTGGGTGGTGACACATCCATTAAAAAAGTGGTTTCTGTATGATCATGATGATGGTTATGATGGTCATCATAGTCAACATGCTCTGAACAATGTTTTTCCAGTTCAGTTTCGGACAGTTCCATTGTAAAATTTTTACTAGAAAATAAAAATGATCATTTTTAAATTTATATAACATGGAAGCACTGAGAAAAGTGAGTTAGATAACATATTTTCAAAATAATCAGCAAAATTTAAAACTGTTTGACTGTTAGAAAAACTGCTGACAAGTTATATGTAAAAATTTGCAGAGTAAAATATTCCAGCACAGATTCTAGATGTTTAACTTTCCTTGACAAAAAATTTAGACAACCTTCCTCTACTACAAACCTTGACTAAAATTTAATTCTAAAGTTTTTAAATAATGCAGGATAAGTGCATGGGGAAACTTGCAATGGAAGTTTCCTAATGATCTTAGTCAATTAAGACGTATAAGACTGAAAATCGCAAATTAATTTTCAACATGGAAGCACTGAGAAAAGTGAGTTAGATAACATATTTTCACAATAATCAGCAAAATTTAAAACTGTTTGACTGTTAGAAAAACTGCTGACAGGTTATATGTAAAAATTTGCTGAGTAAAATATTCCAACACAGATTCTAGACGTTTAACTTTCCTTGACAAAAAATTTAGACAACCCTCCTCTACTACAAACCTTGACTAAAATTTAATTCTAAAGTTTTTAAAAAACTTGCAATGGAAGTTTCCTTATGATCTTAGTCAATTAAGACGTATAAGACTGAAAATCGCAAATTAATTTTCACAAATAAAAAATTTGTCAAAAAAAAAAAAAAACTTGAATGCATATAATTTTGAAATGATTAAATATCCAAATTTTTTTTTTAATGGAATGAAAATACTTTGTATTACTGGCTGAAAATAATAAATCCCTAGATACCTACTTATGACTAATTTAAACATCTGCCACGGACAACAACAACAATTATAATGTTACATTAATGTTTTTTGAGTAAATTGTGATTAAAATTAAATTAAAGTTTACCCATATTTTAAACTTTAGGCTTAACAAAACATATAATCAAAATTACTAACCCTGATATAATACTTTTGCTTAGATCTGATTGTCAACTACTTTATTGTTTTATACTATTGTATTATGGCATGTTTTATGTTTAAAACTACATATGTAAACAGCTTTATAAAGTTAATATTGACATAGATCATTGTTTGTTAGTCATTATAACTAGTTTGTTATCATATTTTAAATTTAAAGGTCTTGCCCCTCATTTATCATTTTAAGATGTGATGTGAAGGTATAAGTTCTGATGTGCTAAGAAGAAAAATATAAAACTTTAATTAAGAGGTAATAATTCTTATAGATGCAGTTTCCCAAATAAATCAAACATCTAACTTTTGCATCTAAATATGTATATAAACTCTGATAGGAAGTATGATAGGTATGGAGGTATAGAGGTATGATGATCTCTGATAGGAGATCTTTTTATACAAAAAGATTTCAAGAAAAACTCTAAACATTCTTTTTAGACCTAAAACTTGCATATTTGGGCCTAGTATATATCAAAAAACAGATTCTGAACATTGCAGAATCTCATAATTACCACTCATCAGTAGGTATTTTACATTAAATCGTGTTGTGAAATTGTTTTTAAAAATATCTCACTATTATCGAAACAAAAAAAAATCATTCGAATGAAGATCCAAGAACTCAGGGTAATAAGAATTTTTTTTTTATTATTTCAGGGTGTCACTTTGGCATCTTTTTATATTTATTCGTTTCGGATTGAAATAAGCCATTAAGAAAACATTTTGCTGTAATTAACCTTCACTTGAATGTATGCTGAAAAGTTTGAATATCTGAAATCTACATAATATATCTACATAATATGTCTACATAATATAAGTATAAGTTTTGTTTAAAAATCTTCTCCACACTTTTATTACTGCTCTTTTAATAAAGTTTTGAAAATCTTTCCAAGTTTATATAGATACAAACCAATCAGGTTTGATCAGATTTAAAATCAACCAATCATTGCAAAAAATTAACAAAAGATTTAATATATGTCTGCTTTCAGTTGTTTGATTTTAATTCCCATTGTATTATACAATTCCCCGTTAAGAAATAGCTTTCATTTTTGTTTGTTTCACAGTGAACGTTTTTTGATTCTTTTTTTGCGTAAATATGTTTAGTCATCTGTGAGTTGTTTGGAAATATGAACTTCTACATTTTTTACCGCCGTTCCTAAATAGACAGGAAGACTAAAAAGACACTATTTTCATGCAAAAACAAAGCATCCTACCTATCCCTTTTGCATGCATTACATACATATGTATTATGCACACATTACACACATACAAACACACACACAGGAGCACACAAAAACATACACACAAAACAACGCTTTTAGACCTAGAATGACTATATTTAGGCATATATGGGCTAAATATTGAAAAATCATATTATTTTTCAAAAATATCCATCTCTTTTCTATTTTTATGAACAATAGATTTAAAAAAAATTTTTTAGACAAACTAGTGAATAGCTATAGAAAAAAAGTGCAATAAGCAGACCGGCATGGGTAAATTCTTAGCTGATTTTGCTTTATATTTCTGTTGCTTTATATTTTTGTTTGTATCAAAACTACCTGATATGATTTACATGTATGTTAAATCCTTAAAATTTTGTTCTGTAAATTCAATTACTTCGCAAATGGCAGAATTTCATTTAGAAAACTCATTTCCTTCCCTATTTTAATGTATCACATTGCCAATAAATAACGTTATAATAAATAATTGTTAAAATTACCATGAAATATAACACAGCAGATGATTCTGAATTGCTTAGTTTAATCTTAGCGTATCCGCAGTTCATAAAAGTATGCTATTTAGTACATTCATAAAAAAGTTCAGTAAAAATCATCCAATTAACTTTACTAACGAAAACATTTCTTTAATTGATAAAGTTCATTGAAAATTTATAGTATTTACCAGTATTTGAATTTTGGGTAAAAGAATATTAATTTGTCAGTAATCGACTCCTTTTAACATCCGTAATCTAAAATCAAATTCTATTTAGACAAAGTTTAAAATCCTGACAGAAATCTGCGATACTCTAGATCCAACCTGTAGAAAAAATTTCTGATAAGACAATAGCCTTTATTAATTTTAATTTCATAATTTCTTAGCGAAACTTTCAAATATTTGCTTTCAAAGTGTAAAAAATATATTTAATTCCTTTTTGTTAAAAATGAATTAAAAAAACAAGCACTCAGCGATCATATTTTTCATGGTGACTAGAATAAGATTTTATTCGTTTTGGTTTAGATGGCAATAATATTTTAAAATTTAAGCTATTGTGTCATTTCAATTTCAAGCAATGGTTTTTCATTCTACATAAAATACTCTTCATTACTACATGGTCATAGAATGTAAGCGTAAATCTTATTTCAATATACATTAAAGGAAAAATCTATAAGATTGATTAGGAAATTCAGATGCAAAGAGTCTTGCATCTACTGGAAATAATAAAAAAAAAATATGCAAATGCAGATAAAGACCAGGGCCTGTTTTAGGTGTTGACTACCGATTTTAACTTTTATGAATTTATTTTCAAAATTTGATTTGATTTCTTGTGACAGAAATAAAATCAAAAATTAGAAAAAAAAAATCTTATTCACTTCTATAATTATATTTTCATTTTACATTCTCTGTAGAAAGTAGACTTAAATATATCTAAAAACGCTCATTTTTTCATAACACTAAAGGTGAAGTGTCAGATAGTTCGCATTTCAAACTTAAATACATTTAAAAACGTTCTTTTTTTTTTTTACAACACCAAGGGTGAAATGTCAGACAGTCCTTAGTTCAAACTAAAATACATTTAAAATCTTCTATTTTTTTATAACACTAAGAGTGAAGTGTCACAGATAGTTGCAGTTCAAAATGTAATTATAATTTAAAAACAAATTTTAATCTTCAATTAAATTACTTAAAACAGTTTGCAATCCACAAGATTAGCGATGGGGAAGAATAATAAAAAGAAATAGAAGGAAAGAGTAAATAATTTAAAATATAATAATAACCACAAAGTAATTTAAATGAAAGCTGTAGATGAGAGCCAAATATTCTATAATACCACAAATATTTTGAGAAATATAGCTAAGTTTCACTGCTACAGCTAGACAAAAAAAAAAAAAAAAGTGATATTTGTTTGCAAATACATATTATTTTTTTTTTTTTTCAATCTTTTCAAATTTTACTACCAGTTTCTCAGAAATCACAGATAGAAACTATAAACACAATACTCTTTGTATAGTTAGCTGTTAAAATGCTAGTTTTGCATACTGAATTAGTTTGCAAAATAACAAGTCATGTAAAGTAAATATTTTAAGCTGTAAAGCAACTTAAATTTGCTTCCAGTCGTTGCTAATTACTTAAATCAGTCGACAAAACAAGCCACTTTAAAATTTAAGTTAAAAGATTCTCTCTACGGTCCTCTAACTTTGTGAAATAATAACAAAAAATATAAAGCAATTTTTTCATTACTTCTTTAATTTCTACTTTACATGTAGTTAAAATATCAGAGGACATATTTTATTTCATTTATCCACCTACCAAAAACTGTTTTTCCCCAGGCTCTAAAGCTTAAATATTTGGCCTGAAGACAACATTAAAAAAAAATTTTCTTTTATTTAAACCTCTGAATATTTTTTTTTCTTCTTTTTTTTAAACTTTTGAAGTTAAAGAAGTTAAAGACCATCAAAGATTAAAGGGCATAATGCGCCTAAATGATTTTTCATTATGAGTTTCAAAAGATGCCTTCTATGGCCCTTTAAATTCATGCAAAAATTGGAAGAAAAGAAAAGTAATAGAAATCTAAAAATTTTTACTTTTCTCACTTTATGGCGCTCTAATTTTGCACAAAGTTTCATGGAAACTAATGAAAAATTACCAAGAAAAAGTGTCTCGAACTGACAGATATAGGTGAATTTATAGGACTCAATTGGCTACACAAAGAAAAAGATTGCTCAATATTACTAAACAAATCAAGCCGTACAAAAATACCAACTAAATGAATTGATCAACTATAAAATGCAAATCTACAAGTAAATAATGATGCAAGACACTGTCAATAATATGATTTAATAATCTACCTAAATAGATTAAATAGAATAATATTCGTACTTTTTCAAAATAAGATTATTTTTAGATTTTATATTATATATATTATATATTTATT
>JAUZNK010092792.1:0-12381 GCA_035046665.1 Euphysa ruthae | reverse complement strand
ACCGAATACGCGAGTTTTTGTTAAGAACTTTGGTCGAGGTGAGAAATGGTGTCCGGCAGTTATTGTTTCGTCGATGGATAATGTTGACTTCAAGGTGATGGCATTAGACGGTCGTATAATGCATCGTCATGTTGACCAAATTATCGAAAGGCAATGTGATCCAAACCCAGATGGAGTCCAGGACGTTCGACTCTCGAATACAGAGCCAGTACGTGTGGAGGACAGTGACGATGACGTTGAAGCTGTGACTGATTAGAACCAATCGTTGACGAACAGTGACCTTGCGAGTGACGCCTCCGGTGCAGTGGACCCACGACGCTCCAATCGATCAAGAAGGAAACCTACATACCTAAACGATTATGATGTGTAGACTGTGGGTGGAGGATTGTTGTATCTTCGCAACACAACACCACGGGAGAGAGTCGGACAATAGCATTACACAAGGGAACCATTTGTAAATATAAACTGAGTCTCTGTGTAGTGATATAAAAAATGGTTACCGTGTGTTAGAAAAAAAAATAAAGTAGTGTGGTTAAAAAAAGTTGAATTTACATGTGTTAATATGTATCAGTTCTTTCCAGGTTCTCACTTTTGGTGAATGATTTGGAAGCAGTGGTTTTGAAAAACAATTTACTTTAACGGCGATGAGTAATCTCAGAGAAATAATGTATTTGAAAACAAATATTTCTACAGTTCAAAGTCAAAGCCTTTATGTAATTTGAAATAAAGCATGTTGTGATATGAATTATGTATATTACATATATCGAAGTGTATTCTATGTTAACTGAAACTTTGAAATTTTGACGTCACAAACAGAGAGCAAGTATTTGATTGGAAATGATGTAAACACGTGACTGAGATTAAAACTAATTGGCAAAATCTGTTATTCACAGCTATTGAAAATTATACGCCTTCCTTTTTTTATCTTATATGTGGTTACTTAAAATAAACATGGTAATAGAAAGCATCAAATATTCACAGTTTTCAAAACAAAATATTTGTTTAAGTTTACGAAGATTTATTTGCAAGAACTTTTAAATGCTTTATACAGATTAATATAGCGAAAATTTTTATGTAGATGATTCATAAATATTTTAAATATTTCGTTTAAAATTAATGGAAAAACAAAGAACTAACTGCGTTGCCATCGATGGAAGTGAGTCGAGTTTAAGTGCCTTCAATTGGTATATAAAAAACTACCATAAAAGTAGTGACCTTCTTATCTTAATACATGTCCACAAAATGCCCACGTTACCTTTGATGTCGTATAAGGACGATCGAGACGAGTTTTTTGGCAAAGTCCAAGAAAGCATTGCCAGAACTAAAAAAATCGTTCACGATTTTGAAAAAAAATGTGAAGAAAACGAAATCACCTATTTGTCGATTATAGAAAATGAAGGCGATTCTACTGGTGTCGTGATATGCGACCTAGCTAAAATCAATAACGCCGACCTAATCGTTATGGGTCGACGAAGTTTAAGTAAATTGTCTCGATTATTTATTGGAAGTACAAGTAACTATGTTTTGCACCATACACAGGTACCTGTCATAATCATAAGTTAATCAGCCTTGCGCTTTGAAACCTATTCTTTTTTTTTGCTGTGAATCTTTGGTAAGTAAGGTTTTGTATAACTCTTGGATCCAGAAGCCAATATTTGTTGAATTAAACCCCTTTCGAAAAATAAAAAGTAATATTTCGAAAATCACTAAAGTTTGGTTAAAATTTCGCTCTGCACCTACAATTGTCCAAACGTTATTGTGCTTCAAACTTCTGTGCTTGAAACAGGGGTCAAATTGTCGAAAGCATTGTTATTATTATTATTTTTCTACTGTTTCTTTTAAACAAATTTCTTAAATAAAATATGTGTGTTTTTCTTCTGCTTAATCTGTTTAAATAAACATGTATCACAGTATGTATATCCGATAAATGATCCAATCGCATGCCCTAAACAGTTCTCTGGATGTATTATGCTACCCACATTAAAGTCTAAAGAATATTTGGCTAGTTCCTTCCTTACAAACTTTTAAACAAACCTTGTTAAAGAAATAATAATAATTTCGGTACGGTTTATTTATGGTGGAAGGGATGAAAATATAATTGAGATATTCAAACTTTTCTCATGCAAATTTATTACGAGCACAAAAAAAAAAAAAAAAAAAAAAAATAGATAACTTTGCTATTATTGGATTATTGATTTTATTTTAGAGATTAAACCACTTTTACTAATAAAATAAATCTTTATTTGACAACACAAAATAAATAACATGAGACGTTTTTTTTTTTTTATATATAAAATTCGGGAACAAAATTAAAAGTTATTTTAAAGTGATGTTTTATAAGCATTCTAAAGATTTCGATTGTTTCATATCAACATGAAACGATTATTCATATAAGATATATACTAAAATTATTTGAAACTTCAAGATAATGCTTCTTTTACTTTAAATCTTCATATAGATGGTTTTGGAAATTGAATTGTGGAGCGTTCGCTATTTATTTTGGCTACTAACCGATGTTTTTTATAGTATAAAAAATTATCAGATAATGGTGAACATTAAAGCATCAAGCCTCAAGTTCACCTCTTATAAAATATTTGGGTTCGGTTTACTTCGTGAAATACGTGTTTATCTTGGTAGAACTGAATCGTGCAGAACTGTATTTAATTCCGTTAAACAAGGTATTCAATTTTCATATATTTTATGATATTTTCGATTTTATTTTGCTTTTATTTTTTAGATTTATTTGATATTATCAAATAAACTAATTTAATTGCGGAGAAAGTTTTTAATATTAAAAGATTCGAATTAAGAAAATTTTATCACTTGATAGATTTAAAGCAAAGTGCTTAGCAAAATGTGATCAAAAACTTATAAGACTTGCAACGGGGGTTGCTCACTTAAAATTCCAGAAGGTTTTTTTTTTTTTTTTTTTTTTTTTTTGACAGTGAAAAAACATTGGCAGGGTAATTTTTTAACATATTTCTTAATTATAGGCTTTATTTTTGATAAAATTTCAGCCACTTTTTATCTATCATTTATATGTTTATAAACGTGATTTTTTATCGGATTTTCAATGCTCTATTTGGCAATTCAAATGTCTCCTGTTTGACCAATATAACAGGCATTATATCTCGAGAAAATAACTTTATACAGCATCTGATTTTATTTCACAAGGTAGTCCATCTTTTTTAAATTTTAATTTAGAAGGCAGTCCATCTTTCGTAGAAAAATTGTTTTTAATTTAAAAAAAGTAAAATGCTAACTTAGTATCAATATTTTTGCAAAGCATGATAATTTTAGTTGGGGTTTGTTTATAATAAAGCCTAATATAAGTCATCTTAAATAAGCCAAGTTCACGTTATTCTGTTTCGTCATTTTTACTGATACTGTGCTTCTAGACAGATATTTTTTGATTCGTCAATCGATTGAAAAATAGGTTTTACTGTAGCAAACTCATAGTAAATCGTGATCATTATTAGTTTTATAAATTCTATATTTTAAACATTTTATCAAAGCAAATTTTATACGAAAAGTTATTAAAGCTGAAATCAATCCAGGGTATTTTTTCTAAAGATGCTAATAATCAGTTACCAGTCGAAATATCTATGAAAGAAATTAGTATTAGTTTGTTTTCTTCTTTTTCCATTTTAAATCTGTGGTGCAGTCGTCTAAGGCGCCTAACTCCGAATCCTTAGGTATGTGATTCAAGCCCCCATGCTGACTGATTTCGGGAAACATATTATAGCAGAATTTAGATAGTATATGTCTGTCCTCGTCCTGTGTCACAAATTAGTAATATACTTATCTATAAAAAAATAGTACCTTTATGTGGTTTGTTAATATGCTCAAAAAGTAAGGCATTCACTTTCGTTTTGAAATTAAAAAAAGTATCATCTACACACCTGCGACGACAAACTGCTTTTTTATTTAAATATTAACATTAAAACTCATTTTGTGAAATTTTCCGTAAAAAAAATCAGCTTTGATAGACATACCTAAAGCGCACAAATCTCTAGGCACAAACAACTAAATCTCGACCTATCGGTTCTTCTATTAATTCTTTTAACTACAAACTTTATAAATTTTTTTGCAAACTTTTAAAACCTGGTATTAACTAAAATTTTTTGCCCAAACATTATTTACGTTCGTCCAAGAACTAGAGGTAAGAAAATTTGATAAATTCATGGTCTTTGTTAATTCTTTTTTACAAACATACCTTTAATCGAAACTGAACTTAGCAGTTAGTTCCATATTTTTACACAATCCTCATATTAATTTCGAGAAATGATCTTAAAACCTTATTCATTTTTCTACTTCTAAAAATCAATTTTTAATCAACGAGAGGTATTCGATTTAGCTTTTGCTCTAAGAAATTTGTATATGGGTAATTTCGAGAATAGGTATTTAAGTTGAATTGAAATACCTAAAGTGAAAGTGTTTTTATATACAAAAATATCAGAAAATATTTAGTCTCCTATTGACCCTTGTCAATAATGAACCTGGGTACTGAGATTACTGAAGAAATGACAACATATGTCAATAACGTCTCTAAACACCTGGAGAAAATAAAAACACGAAAGTGTGGGTAACCCTGCGCACGTTTACCTCGTTGAAAATGTTCGGAAACAAAATTCAGATTTTAAATTCCCAATCCAAAAACCTGCATCAAGGAATTTAAAATGGAGCATTTCCTGGTTACAAATATATTCATGTTTGGTTTACTCCAAATATCGTATTGCCTTATTTTGTTTACTGTGTCTTTTGTTTTTGTCCGAATCTGCTAAACAGAATGTTAAGCTTATCCCTTTGGCTTAGCCTTCTGGGCAGCTGCTCCAACAAAACTTAAAGCACACGATACACACTGCAGAGCATCTGTTTTGGATTGCTCAATGTGAGACATTCGTTGTTTCACAAAAAAAAATCCTTCAAAATCAACAAACTTAATCATGAGCGGGTAAAAAGCAGAGCTTGTCAGGAAAATATAGAGACATTGATGCCATTAGTAGCCATCATAGTTTCTTCATAAAAACAACATTGCTTTGAAAAGACACGGGGAAAATTCGAACTCTTATTCAGATGACTTGGCGGGTAATTTTTATGTTCTACAGCAACTATTACTGCAAAGAAACGCAGCTTGAGGTAATGTTTTAAGTATTCGAAACTTAATGTAAGCATGTCATACTTAAAATATATACCAAGCACGTTTCAATCAACCTTTTTTTTTTAGGGAAGCAAGGAAACAAACCTAGTATAAATTTTAATTAAAGACGGGAACAACAACCCAGGAAACTTTGAAAACACTGTTAAGCTGCTGATGGGGTTCTCGCCTGAAGTAAGAGCAATCACGAAAAACGCACCGAAAAACGTCACTTATCAATTAAAAACCATACAGGATAAAACCATTGATATATTGGGTAAACACATTGTATCAGAAATTGTTGAAGATGTAAAATAAAGCAAGCTGTTTTCTGTATTATCTGACGAAGCGTCAGATTTTACTAGCATGGAGCAGATAGCTCTAGTTATTCACTTCATGAGCAAGAGTAAGCAAATTAATGGAAATTTTGTTTCTGTCCTCCATCGTAGTGGTACATCCGGTGTTGCATTAGTAGAAGTAATCGAAAATGTTACACAAAACCTAGGTTTTTTTTCATATTTTTATATTTGGTTTCTACTTATTTAAATAAATAAACAAACCCATTTTAATGGTTTCCAAAAGAAGCCTATCTTGGAAGTTTAAATCATTTTAAGGTCGTTTTAGCCACTCTAGAGCCGAAAATCACGGTGGCAAACGTTATTTTAACCATTTCACCTATTAGTGAACTGCCCCTACTTTATATATAAAATTATTATTACTATGGATAAATTACTTTCTCCAGAAGTATCGAAAACGAAGCACGAAATGTTTTAAATGGCTAAAAAATTTGAATTTGGCGGTAAACCACATAAATTTCTGCATTTTTTTTTTTTTTTTTTGAAAGCATCCTATAATTAAAATAAAATGGGAAGTATATAAGTGTCAACCTTATAAATATGAATGAAAACTACTTGAACATGACACATAAGGGATCCCAAGAAAAAAAATGTTACGATCTGCGACACAAATTCTTTTCATGCTAGCATAGAAACAGTAAAAGATTTTTGAAGTAAATCTTAAAATCTAAGATTTAAATCTTAAAAGTTTACCTTTAATCATGTTTCAGTGCATATATTAAAACCACGGTTATTTAAAAAAAAAATTTTTTTTTTTTTTTATTTACGTTACTGAATTGATTAGATTTAGGCGAAAATAAATTTAAAGGACCTGATTATCCTATTACGAGCCTTTAGAAATATTGCAAAGCATGTCATATTGCTTTTCTATTGATTTTATGGTTTAAAGGATTTGTAGACAGATTAAATTCTATTAAACGGATATACAGTATACATAAATGACGAAAGTCGAATGTATAGTAGATTATATATAACATAGGTGGTATATTTTACTTTACTCTTGTGTATTTTGAAGTTATTTTTAACCTTTGAATTTTTGCGTAGTTCTATTTTTCAAATAAAAAAGAGAGTGTAAAAAAATTTTTTATTTGTTTATTTTATATGAAGGACATAAAGGCTGTCTCATGATTGATTACCTTAACAAAACACAATATATCTACAGACTTCGTTACAGTAATCTAACATAAGTTTTAATATATTAGTTTTTTTAAGTTGAATAAGAATTATTTTTAGGCCATTAAGAGTGTGCAGAAGTTGGAATTAACGTTTTTACCATTTTTTCTCTCTCAGTTTTTCATGTTTCAGTATTTTGATAAGCAAAATAGTTTTACGTTTTTGATAAATTAAAGGAACACAAAATAAGTAACAAAACTAACTGAATGACAGTTAATATTTTTGAAGAAAGAAATTTAGCTTTCGTTCTAAAAGTTTAGTACTTACGTTTCACTTTATTTTTTTATTATTTTTACCTATTATTTTTACTAATTATGAGAACCTTTACTTATCAGTGGATAGTGGTTCTGAAAGACACTCTGAATAAAACCAAATTTTTTATATCAAATTTATATTTTAAGGTTATTAGATGCATTTTTACACATGGGTCCAAAATTTTTTTATGTCATTTACTGCACAGGCTTCAAGTATTTACGAATATTTCATAAAATTTATAATGGCGCAATCATCCAAAACCTATGAAGTTTGCAAGGGCTGCATTATAGGACGGCCATGTAGCTTCTCCTTGATTCTTTCCTAACAAGAATATTTGCTGTGATAATCTATTATATCTAATATTCTGGAAAAACTAGTTGCAAGCTGCTTTTCCATCAATTTAGGGTTGAAATCCTCGCCTGGTAAGAATATTTCTAAGAAAGAATTTTTAAAACTGTTAACAGTCTTCATTTTTTAAACTCTCAAATATTTTTATTCCTAGGGCCTGCAATAAAACTGACGTCAACAAGTAGTAAATATTTATTCCGTTTCCTTGTTCAGTTATTACATTGCAATTAATTTGTTTTAAGCATGCTTTGAAACAGGGGAGTATTAAAGAGTCCATATAAGGGTTGATTCCCAACCTAATAAATCTTTAAAAACTCAATATGTGTCTGCTTAAAAGGACTTATAAGTACTACGGTTTGCATGAAAGAGCTGCGCAAAATATGCTCATTGACGCTTGTTAAAATCATAGGAAGAGTGAACTAAACAGCTATCTAAACAAAGATTTTTTTTCATTATATCGTATTTCAATCAAAGATTTTTTTTTTCTAATATCAAAATTTAATTAATTTAAATTAATTATTTAAAATAATTATCATAATTAAATGAAATTAAATTATAAAAAAGATTTCTTTCTAATTTAGTTTCAATGACTCTTTATTTATTATATTTGCGAGATCGCAGGACCCAGCAAATCGAGTAAGGAAAAGTAGGGAAACTTTAGGAACCAAGAAAATGACCAAAAATTTAGAATTATTTAAACCTGTTTTAAAAGTTTATCTAACTCTGACTAATTCTTAAGAAATTTAATATTAACATTTACAATCAATCAATTTCCTTACGAAAATTTAATCAAGAAAAATTAATTGGAACACCGAATAAGTGGGAGTTACGATATGTGGGAGTGTTTTTTTGGTCCGTTGAACAAAAAACTCTGCTTAAATGGAATTAAATGTAATGTCTTCATAGGATGTAAAGATAGCATGTAAAAAAAGTTTAAATTCTAAGACATTGCATTGCAAAGCAATATCAAACAATTTTTCGAGCAATATGTATTGATTTACAATGTTTTTAAACCTTGTTTGTTTGAGTTAATCGAATGGCAGGACGTTGGTTGTTGGTAGGAAACTAGACCATAAATGAAAACAGGTTTCAAAATTAATTGCTGAAAAGTATAAGATGTTGATAAGGGCAACTCGTGTAATTCCGTAGCCGAAAAACATAACATCCCGAAATATTTCGTTGGAAGAGTAATGAAAATCTCTATTTCTTCGTTTATCATTAACCCTCCGATATTGATAAGCTTTATCCTCAATTGAAAAAAAAACTAAAGTTTTAACAAAGATGACTGAGACATTTTCACTTCTTTGGCCGAAGTCCCACTTATACGCAGTTTCGGTTAACTGGAATATTTACTAAGTGGACATATTTTCTCACAGGCTCTTGAGAGTCCCATTTATGTATTTATTTATTAATGTTTAGGTAAAATAAAATTTCAAAATGGCGAGTCAGAGAGTTAACTGTGTAGCGGTTGATGGAAGTGAACCAAGTTTACATGCGTTCAATTGGTACATAGACCATTATCACAGACCGGCTGATTCACTTGTAATAGTCACCGTTCATAAAATGCCCAAATTACCGATGATGTCTTTAATGGATGACCGAGATGAATGCGTAAGAAAGATGAAGGAAAGCGTTGAAAAAAGTAAAGAAATTTTAACAAAGTTTGAATCAATGTGTGAAGAAAAGGAAATCAAATGTATTTCAATTATCGAGGATGAAGTGAACTCCATTGGTGAAGTCATTTGTAATGTGAGTAAGAAAAATAACGCAAATGTTATTATAATGGGTCAGCGAGGTTTAAATGCTTTGTCTCGATTTGTAGTTGGAAGTGTGAGTGATTATGTATTGCATCATACGCATATTCCTGTGATCGTTGTTCCTAAGTAAAAGGAGTTGCAGAAAGAAAATAAATAATATAATCATGGAATTTATGGTGTAAATTTAAGTTATGTTCTTTAATTCAAGATAGTTATTCCTTATTTAATGTGGAATTTTTTGCGTGAAGCCAAATAAAATTTTTTAATAAATAGAGTGAGTTTAAAAGGAGTAAAGAGGTTTCGGTAAAATGTTGATGACAATGGCTTATCTAAATGGTTGAAGCGTGTTATTTTCAGTTCTTTAAATTTTTATCTCAATTTTAAGGTTTAGGGCAAGATATTTAATACTTTTGGTGACGTTTTACCCCTTTCCCTTCAATCTCATCAACATCAGACTTAAAGATTGAATTAAATTACACGCACTAAATGAACTAAAAAGTAATGGGGTAAAATTAATTTTATCAACTAAATATTCCTTAACCAGTTAATAAAATTTTTGTAAATTTTTAAAAATGAACTACTTTTTTTTTTTTTTTTTTTTGGGTTAAGAATGCCAAAATTTTAGGGATTCTCAGATTCTTAGAGATTTTATATACTTATGAAGCATTCAAATATAAACGCTTAAACATGTCTCCAATGTAATTTTTGAAACAATCGCTGATGCTTGCAAATATTTATTGTAGCAGTTAATTTTGCCTACATGCCATATTGTCTCGCAAGGAATTTTTCTTTGGGAAAAACTTTTAGCTAAGGCTTTTTTTCTTTAAATGATCATGATTTTTAGGTAATTTATTTTTGTGTGTTTCAAGTCTCGTTATTCTTATAATGGATACATTACGCGATGCGATACATTATTGTTGTTGTGAGAAAAATATATCTACAAGATTACCGTGGTCAATTTTTATAAATAATACCGCCTTATGCCAATATTTCTAAGAAACGCAATATTTCTACAAAATACATACTTTTCACACATATTTACTGCTGTATGTATATCACTTTTTTAAAAATAAGAGGTTGCATTCACAAAAGGAAACACGTCTTCAATAAGTAGCTGTACCAAGAAATTTAACTCGGTTTCGTACCTTGAGTGGCTTATAATTATAAGTTTCGATTAAAAACAATTTTCGGTATATTGCCAGTGAAAATATTGCAACGTGTTTTATGAAAAATGCTCCATATGAACTTAGTGAAACTGCATTTGCATCTTAGAAAGATGAAAATGGTGTTTCAAATGTAACTGTTTCGTGTGACGGATCGTACAAATAACATGGCATGCGACATAAAACGGCGTTGTAACAGTTATTGCGACTGACACTGGATAGAAATTAGGTTACCGTGTGTGATCGAAAGTGTGTAAGTCCCGTCAATCTTATTAACGTAAAAAGATTCAGTTGAGTATGAAGAATACTTTTCATCTCATGAGTGCAGCACAAACCATACTGATTCCTCTTGTTCTATGAAGGCTGCTGGTTTAGTTGGATGTTTTACTGCGTCTGAAACTGACCATAAACTTCGATACACAAAAGCATCGTCGATGGAGTTTCCAAATGATGGAGTGTTAATGGAAAAACTGGAATGTGTCGGCCATATCCAAAAACGAGTTGGAGGTCGGTTGCGGAAACTGATAGCAAGTAATAAAGGTCGGCTGTCTGACGGAAAAGCTTTAGCCGGTGTAGGGCATCTTACCGAGAAAGTGATAAGTAAACTACAAAATTATTTTGGAATAGCAATTCATCAGTTGGTACAGTGTTATTTCATTGTTCAGAAGCGAAAGATATTGAAACAAGACACTAAATGTGCCCACGTACATCAGACAGTTAGTGTAAATTTCAAATTTAACCGGACAACAGCATACAACCATACGCCAGGAATACCGATTATTGTGATGGAAGTGATAAAGCCAGAGTTTTTCAATTTAAGTGATGACATTCTACTTAAAAAAATGTCAACAACAACGAGTGACTAATTGGGATGATTTGGAAAATGTGTCCAAAGGACGTGTACATTTGTAAAAAAACGCTGTCAAGATTGGTGTAGTGTCGGCTATTATCAATTTTAATGACAGATCGATCGAGATTCTAGAAATTCTGAATGAAGGGTTTACAAATTAATCCTGGATTTTATTTAACAAAAATTCTGTCTTGTAAATAATAACAAAAGGATACTCTTGATGGAGGGAAAGTCACTTGAAAATGTAAAGCGGCAGCAAAAACACATTAGAGCACGGCGTAATGATTTCACGTATTCCATGGAACAGAGAAAAGTCATGGTTCTGTGTTATTTTAGAATTTCAATTTTTTATAATTTGTTCTTGTTTTATAGCTTGAACATTTATTTCTCAAGATCATTTTCATAAAAGTCACTAGTTTTGAAAACTCACAACCAAGAAATGAATATATAACTTCTGTATTTTGGTGTTTCGCTCGTTTCATGCATACGTTATTCTATCACATAAATCTGCAAGGAGACAAACAAAATATGAGCACTATAATTTTTTTCTTTTAATAGCTACTCTCTTTAAATTTAATTAAGCATTTTATATAAAATTATAGATATTTTATTAAATTTTTAATTGTAACTAAAATTAAAACGTTTTTCTCAGGGTTGAAATTTTGAAACTGTGCGTTAAATAACATTAAGCTATGCCATGGAAATTTTGCACAGTTGGTAATCTTTATAAATGACAGGTTATAAGGGTGAATTTTTTTTTTAACGTTTAATTTTCAGTTGATATTGGTATCGGATTATTGACTCGTGGGTTTTGTTTTTATTCTATATACAAAAAATTCAAATTTTTTAGGTCTGTTAATGTAGTCGAATTGCTACTGCTCTGTTACCTGTAAAATGATACTATGAATTAAGGGGGAAAAGCGCCCTAAAATTTAATTTGAAATTTAGTGCCTTTGCCCCGGCAAAGATATCTGACCATGTCGAACTTGTACAGGTCTTATTTTAAGTCAGATAACTAAGCATACCAAAAATGAATAAACAGTTTTTTGAAATTTTATCTAGATCACCTGGCAGTCATCTTGAAAGCTAGGAAAAAAATTTGTTAAAAATTTCCAAGTTTGAGGGCCCATAACTCTAGATCTACATAAGTTATAAAAATGTTCTATCTTCATTTTGTGAGCAATGATATGAAGAACAATTGGACTTTTAGATTTTGAGATATCTTCGCCGGCAGTTTGAAAAAATTGATTTTGAGAAAAAGGCCTGAGAAAGTCAAAATTATAAAAAAAATAGTCTAATATAGTAATATAAGATAAAAATATATATCTAAAAATGTAAAACC